>JAWQFJ010001640.1:23009-38009 GCA_034096865.1 Theodoxus fluviatilis
CGCGCGCGCTAACCACCGAGCTTCACCAGTCGGTGGCGTCTATGACTGAAATATTAAATTGCTTTCAGGAGCCCTGGCGAAACCTTTCCTGCATTTCGTCACACAGGCAACTCGATCTGGCATCAACCATACGCATCATCGCCCATCACCACTGACTGCACAATTCATGCCACAGGGCGCTCCTCGTCCTTTTGCCATTCCTCCACCTCCTGCTCGTCAACAAACTGTACACAGTAAGTTATCCGTTTAAAATCTATATCACCCATTTGCCATAGTCAGTAGAACAGCACGCCACGGATGTAGTCAAAGGGGAGATAACTCATTCAAACCGTGTTCAACCCAATTACATGAGGTTTTTGTGTTTGTCTGTCTGCCTGCCTGCTTGCCTGTCTCTCTGTCTCTCTGTCTCTCTCTCTGCCTCTCTCTCTCCCTCTCCCTCCCTCCCTCCCTCCCTCCCTCCCTCCCTCCCTCCCTCCCTCCCTCTCCCCCACCCTCTCTCTCTCCCACCCACCCACCCTCTTAATCTCATTCTCTCTTCCCTTCCTCCCCCTTCCCCTAGCTCACCCCCCCCCCCTCTCTCTCTCTCTCTCTCTCTCTCTCTCTCTCTCTCTCTGGGGGAGTAGGGGAGGGAGTGTACACCAAGAGACTTTGGCCTACATGTATGTTATTTGTTTTTAACATTTGGATGTTTAGAAAATTGTTTTTTTATGTATATGTCATTGTAGCTACTTCAAGTTCCATATTTACATTTTGCTTCTCTGGTACACTATCTATCCATTTTAGTATGTTTAAGAAATTGTACATGTATAATTCTTGCGATAATTATACTGACTCTCTCTCTCTCTCTCTCTCTCTCTCTCTCTCTCTCTCTCTCTCTCTCTCTCTCTGTATCTTTGTGATGTCTGTCTGTGTGTCTGTGTGATGTCTGTCTGTGTATCTTTGCGGTGTCTGTCTGTGTATCTTTGTGGTATCTGTCTGTGTATCTTTGTTGTGTCTATCTTTGTTGTGTCTGTCTGTGTGTCTGTGTGATGTCTGTGTGTGAAATATGAAGCCAGAAATTAAAACATACTACGCGTATTTATTACTAACATGTCATTCGGCTTGGAGAAACAGTGAAAAACTCCTCTCTCTCTCTCTCTCTCTCTCTCTCTCTCTCTCTCTCTCTCTCTCTCTCTCTCTCTCTCTCTCTCTCTCTCTCTCTCTCTCTCTCTCTCTCTCTCTCTCTCTCTCTCTCTCTCTCTCTCTCTCTCTCTCTCTCTCTCTCTCCTCCTCCTCCTCCTCCTCCTCTTTGTCTGCCTCACCTCCTGAGGACTATTAGTTCCAAAACTTTCTGACACTTTCTTCTATAGCCATACTCTTCATCAATAAACTTCCTGCATATTGCCAGATGTTCCGCATTTCGATAGCACATTTCTGTCCATATTCTGTCTCGCCTCTACCGTCTCACAGCGGATTTCCGTTTGTCGATATCTAGATTTAGTATAGTAATTTGTTGTGTTGTCCATGTTTATATACATGATTTTGTACTTAATCTGGTCAACTTTTGTTCCTCAGGAGCGCTACATCTCTAATCGGGGGGGGGGGGGGGGGGGCAAACCTTCAAAGTCTTTCTCCAGATGGCAGGGAAGACCCTGATGACGCCAGCTCTTCAGGGGCAATATAACCTATCTGGCAAATCGAGCCTCAGCAAGACGGCGTTTACACAGCTGTCCAATCTCCACCAGGCCCTCTTCAGTAAGAAATATTCAATATCTAAATCGTGCAACTTCCATTTAGACCTGATTTTTTTTTAATGATTTCATTTCTTGTCATCAGAAGCGGCAGTGCCAAAATCTTAGCACATTTTTATATGTCTGAATAAAAGTGTTTGATCAATTTCTGTACGCATTTGTTATTATAGAATATGGAATGCTGAGCTATTGAGGAAGAATGAAGAAGCTTTAGTTTTGCTATTTGGAGCTGTGCTTTGTTCAAAATATATCATTCTTTTTCACCAATTTGTTTTGACAGATGCTGTCTCAAAACGACATCAAGTCGAGAGGAAGATGTACACATCTTACCTAGGAGAGTGGCTGAGCTGCTGGCGGGATAGGCAGAAAGGCGGCAAGAGCAACAGACCGGGCACGCAGACCACCCAACAAAATGCGTAGGCAGAAAGTGGAAAGGAAATGGAAGAATGGAATATTGATTTTCTTAGACATATATAGATTTAGCAAACCAAACTATCTCTAACCTCAAAGTACAACTAAATCTATAAATCTATGCATATATTTTGAATATAATTATACAACTCATGTAACTGATCATGCTGAATCCAAAGATTGCACACTGTACCGCTTAGTGATAAATTCTAATAAATGTCGTTACTTGTCAATCAATGACTTTGTTTTTCATGTAAGGTTATTTACACTTAGTAAGATATTTCTGGAATCTAAATTCAATCTGTACAATTTTTGCCTTCTCTCATTGTGTTTGTGTGTGCTGTGCGCGCTCTGTGTGCATGTGTGTGTGTTTATGTGGATGTGTTTTTGTGTGTTTGTGTCTCTCTCTCTCTCTCTCTCTCTCTCTCTCTCTCTCTCTCTCTCTCTCTCTCTCTCTCTCTCTCTCTCTCTCTCTCTCTCTCTCTCTCTCTCTCTCTCTGTGTATCTGGCCGGGTATGGCTGCTGGAGAATTCTTCTCCTTTTCAAGAAAATGCTACAGTTATTCAAGTGAAGGAATCAAGACAGTTTATCGGGCTTGGACAAGACCACCCCTGGAACCCATGCATGTCCTAAGGCAGTAATTCCAGGCCTGGAATAGGCAAGGCCTGGATGCCAGGGCTGTTCCAGGGCTGGCCCAATGACCATTTCTAGGCTAGTCCAGGGCTGGATGCCAGGGCTGGCCAGGGCTGGATGCCAGGGCTGGTCCAGGGCTGGATGCCAGGGCTGGCCAGGGCTGGATGCCAGGGCTGGTCCAGGGCTGGCCCAATGACCATTTCTAGGCTGGTCCAGGGCTGGATGCCAGGGCTGGCCAGGGCTGGATGCCAGGGCTGGTCCAGGGCTGGTCCAGCCCTGGTGTGCTGTCGGGGTGCCTACCTTACTGTCTGCCTGTCTGTATTCCTGTTTGCCTGCCTGTCGGTCTGCCTGTCAGCCTGCATTTTTAAAAATTAAGATCCTGATTGTTAATAAGTAATTGCATCCAACTGATTTTTAAAAATCTTCTTTTGCAGAAAGGCAAGAAAAATAAACATATGCTCTTTCGAAATTCTACAAATGTATCACATTGCGAGACTTATCTCCCCTTTTGTCGATTTTCAATTTGACAGATCTTGACATGCTTTAGACATCCTTTCCAATGATGGAAACTGCTTCGAAATCGGACTAAACGTTCGTGACTCACTGGCTGTTCAAGACGCTACTGTCTAGAGTCGACATTTGGAGCAAATGACGTTATGATGTTTGGCGAGTTCTCACAAGCTTGAAACACAGGCCCAGTCACATCCAGCCACCCAGAGGGGGGTTATATAGTTCACTTCAGCCGGCGATGATATGCTCTGCGTTCCGTTGCTTCTTGTCTGCTACGCTGTAGCAGGCTGAGGAGTTTTGATTGGTTGGATATTTCAATGACTTAAAAAGTACGTCATCATGAACACGAGAGAGTTTTTGAAGCTCTTTTGGATACATCATACCCCAACATGATTTCACATTCACGTTTATTCCTCTTGATCGATGAGACGACTTAATAAAAGCAATAGGGTCGATTATCATTGATAACAGAAGGGAGATAACCATGAAAAGGAGGGTCAAGGGAAATCTCATACTGTGTGTCCTCTGCTACTTTGTTAAAGGTTCGGGTGTAAGTGCCGACGTTTACTACAGATATCAAACCATGACATACAAACCCACCAACCCACTGGGAGATGCAATGGGTCTATTCCCACCCCCAACCTACTGGGAGATGCAATGGGTCTATTCCCACCCCCAACCTACTGGGAGATGCAATGGGTCTATTCCCACCCCCAACCTACTGGGAGATGCAATGGGTCTATTCCCACCCCCAACCTACTGGGAGATGCAATGGGTCTATTCCCACCCCCAACCTACAAGGATATTGCTTATAACAGAACGATTATCTTTCTTGCAAAATACTTTTTGGGGTTCACTTTTAAAGTCTGCCTATTTGTGGTGAAATAATAAAATATTTCATTGACGAATACTTTCTTTAACGACCCACCCCCACACCACACCCCAACGCAGCAACAGCATGTTAAGGATAATTTTGTTAAACAATTGATTCTCCTTTCCATTCCTGTGTGTGCCCATTGATGTTTCTACCAGTGTATCTGCGTTTCCCCATTTTCGTTTCATGCCCTGATACGAGCACGGTGTGTGCGCGAGCGCGTGTGCATACCCGTGTGCCTTCGTGTGTGCGTGTGTACATCTGTGTGGATAATAGATCTCCATTAACAATCTCTAGTTACAAAAATGCATTAACTGCAATGCTGGAATAACATCGAATTCGATGGGAGTGGGGCTAGTAAGGGGAGGGAAATGGGAAAGGGTCGTTTTTTGACGGCATACGAATTTCGAGCGTTTGTCGACAGCGTACGCCGTCAGCGAACGGCCCTTTTGAGGGCTAAGAAACACCGAGGAAGAAGCGATCAGTCGGACCTTTTGTCACGATTTACTTTCCCTCTGTGTCAGTAGGACCCCGGCAACCACCCCCTTTTCATCATTAGTGGAATAAATTTGACCTACAATTAACTATCCAAACGGAAAGCCTACTGTGATAAGGTGCACCTATCACCAAGTGTATTAATTGTACATCTACTGTGTTCATGTGATAAGGTGCACCTATCACCAAGTGTATTGTACATCTGCTGTGTCCATCCTCTATTCAGTTGTCCCTGCTTCTGTCTCTTCCCACCCCCCTATCCTGTGTGTCAGATCTCTGTGTGTCACTGTCAGACCTCTCTCCAACCCCCCCCCCCCCCCCCCCCTTCCCCATCCTTTGTCTAAGGCAAGCCTGACCAGCTGACCGCTCTGGGACCCCTCCTCTGCTGTGGTCTGATTGTTGGTGCAGCTGTCAGTCACTCGTTACATTAGCGTGACCCCTGGCTAGTGAGCCGTTCTCCCACTCTAGCATCTGAATTGTAACGTTTTGACTATAAATTTTATGTTTTCCCCTCAAGTAAGACAGCTACTTGCAACGGCATACGATTCATTCAATAGACTGTGTTATGCTGAATGAGGCAACATTTGTAAGAATTAATTTCAAAGCAAGTTAAATTAAGTAATCTCTCCTTTCTGCCAAATAGAAGCACGAACCCAGGAACCAGGGTTACGATCTGGGAAATAATCCACACCCTGGCTCCTGTGAGGTCCGTGCATTTCCTTGTTAAGGGGAAACGGCACCCAAGACGAGAGAGACCACTGCCACCACGGTCTTGGGTTGGTCCAGGCCATTATCATCAGGCCTCGGACCAGCCAGGAGCTCCTGTTACCCATGGGTTAATACAGTTGTGGAAAGCAGCTACGATTTTGTCTCATACCTGTGCCCTGCTACCATCATGCCTTATTCCACTCCACCACACTCCAAAAAAAACGAACTTAGTGGAGTTTCGCTTAAGATGTATGGATGGATGGATGGATGGACGGATGGATGGATGGATGGATGGATGGAGTTTTACGGCCCATCAGCCTTTACATGCTATGTAAGGCCATTAAGCACGAAAAGCACTAGAAGAGTTCCAAGCGCAAATCAAGTCATGATGTCCCCATTTATTCGCCTCATACGATTCACGTAGGGACACGCGGTGGTTCTATTCTGACCCCCAACCCACAGGAGGTTAGAGTTTAAGAAGTTATTACATCTAGTGTAAAACTCAGATCTCATCTGAGTGTGAATACGACCACCAGTGACATACGGCATCAGTGGTGTGTGTGGTTTTTCCTGTCAATCTACTGTGCATAATTAGCAAGACCATGTGATCTGTCCTCCCTAAGTGAGTCGCTCAGATTCCTTTCGGTGATTTTCAGATTTTTGTGTCGTCATGAAGTACACTAAATGCCCTTCAAATGGTACAACATTGTTATGATCATTATGTGCAGTGATTGCTATGACAATTTGCATACTTATGACCCCAAAAAAATCTCGTCAAGAAAACGACTTTTAAAGTTTGAGAAACGTTTTGCATTGCAAACTCCTACTTGTAATCAAGATACTTCAATGAAATTAGGTCCGGAGTTAATTTGTACATGTATATATACATCCCTCAACAGCCGATGAAAATGAACTATGCGTTCAGATGAATGCCCGCAGCATGTAACCATACAAAAATAATACTTGACCGGTCTCTTCGCAAGTACGATAGAAACTATGTGATGATGAGGTGGGGTGTAACACGACCTGGTGAGTGTCTTAACACACTCAAATTGCAGTGCATACCTGAAGACATTATTTTTAAAATCAGAGTGTATGCATGAAAGGTTCAGCTATCTGAATCAAGTAAAACCTCAACATTGCTGGAGTGACCCCCTTGGATGAATTCTTAGCCGTATATCAACTTAAACACAGTATCCAAGTGAATCAATTGAAGAGGACTATTCATACAGGTATGTATGTTGTTTGAGAGATGAAAAAGACACTGTGCATTTGTAAGCACAAAAAAGGCAGCTTCTGTTTATTGGAATTGTGAAATTGACAGCAGGGGTATTTCACACACTGGGACACCATCAATACCACTGGCTGAATATATCCTGAAAGATAATTCACAAAATACAATAGAAAAAATATTTTGATTTCTTCCTTTTTATACATGTAGATATAGGAACATGCATACACTACAAAACAAGGGGGGGGGGGGGGGGGACAAAGGGGGGAAAGGGGAAAAGAGGTGAAAATTATCAAAATAATTCAACAGGTTGTGCAGCTTACACAGAATAATTGCGCTATAATACAAAAAACAAAAATTGATATATTATCCAGCACTGATTTTTAAAATAATGAGACAAACCAATGCTGTCAGTAATACATTGTTAACTAATTGAACACAGGTTTTAACAAAATGTCAGAAACAATGACGATGATGTAGATTTGTATAGTGCCATTCCCAAAGGTCCATCTGCTCAGGACACTTAAAAAAGTTACATTTCCTCCCCTTAGCTCCTTCTCTAGTTGTGGCGTGGTCATCACTGCAGGATTTTAAATATTCTGTCTTTAGGGCCTGCTTAAATACATGCAGTGAATAAGATAATGCTGATAATAAAATCTCGCTGAGAAGATTATATGTAACTTGGTGATGTTAATACATTTGCAGGTCATTCAATAATGATACTACATTTGAAATAATAATTTGTGCAAGCTTCAAGATCAGTAAATATTTAAGTCATATTTGGATGAGACAATCACGGAAATAAACTTACTGATGAACACCTTGTAGGTTTAAAAAAAAATCACAGATCACAAACACATGTTCATGCAAGCCTTTGTAATTTGTCATTAAAGACAGCCTAATAATTTCAACAAAGCATTACTGTTTAAGATAACTATAGTCACAAACCTGAGACCTGTCAACAACAATGCATCTGTCCTGAGAGATCACTATGAATATTCATATGCTCTATTCATGTAACAACCAACAACTTCACACAGGCACTACATGGTTCAGTCTCTGATACAACTGAATTTGAACATAATGCTGTACCATAATTTATGTGTGCCAATAATTCACAGATTAGAGGAATTGGACATTTAAAATGCCAACCCTTAAAAAGTTTGCAAAATGCAGACCACAGTAAAAATATACTTATTACTTTATCTTTCAAATAAGTATTTGCATGCAAAAGGGCATGCAGTCAGCCAGAAGAAGACGAAACCTTAACCAGAGAGCAGAATAGCAGAATGCAATAACTGAAGCCAATCAAAGTTGAAAAGTTTCCTTTTCAAAATTTCAAGCAGCTTCAAACATGGAAACCTGACATGACAAAATCAGGACATCTGCATTCCAAGTGCAACGCATATGACTGTAAACAAGTCTGATTTGAAAACTTATGCTGAAGATTGCAAACAGCACAAGTTCCTTTTTCAAATTGACCGTCACATGCACACAGCATGTCCAGGAACCATTTTCTGATGTGGTCAACCTTGTGATACAAACATTTTACTTGTTTCAGCTGCTCCAGGAGCCACTTAAGGAGGTTGAGCAATTTTCTCCTTCTCAAAGAAGTTTGTAATGGGATGCTAAGGTTTCTTAGGGTGTTTGGCAAGTTATGGCACAAGGTTTACCACAGTTAACATACAAGAACTTTATTAAGTTCTAGACTGATCATTTCAAACACATCTGACCACCTCAGTGTTGGCCAATGACCATCTGTGCTACTAGCACAAGGGGAAATTGGAAACCTATTGGAGACGATGACACAAACACACTCCCAGCGTACAAATCACTTAACACTGTGCCAAAAAATGTTAAGTCCTAAAACACAGTTAGTAATTATGCATACATCTTAATGGAGTGGAAATTTCAAGAGAATTTATGCAATCAAGTGGATGATGAGCAAATGTGAATATGTTTTCAATATCACTGAGACAGGACCAGACAATTGGTTTCATCACTACACATGTAGTCGCAGTATTGTCATGTAGTAACAGTAACTTTTTTTGCAGATGTTTCTGAATGAACAACAAGGTATAGGAGGGATACAGATGCCCTCTGTCAGTTACATGAAAAACGATTTGAAAATCCTGAAGTACAAACTAAATGCAATAACTCTAACCATTCTGTCCAAAAGGAAAAAAGTTTCTCTAAAGCGAGACAACAACAAACACAACAAAGTTGCAACAGGCATGTTGAAACCACGCTTAGTCCCAGAAAACCTGTTTCTACATCACCTGAGATGCATCCGCTGGTGATGCCATGTCATTTTCATGCTGCCTTACTCACACTTTATTTCACAAAAACAAAATGCTTCACGTGCATCCCAGTTGGCAGAGTTTGGGAAGGGAAGAGCATAAATCTGTTCATATCCCTCAAACATTCCTCGCACTTCAGATTCGAAGAAAAGAAGCAGCTTCTCATTGGTCATCTATGTCACAGGCAAATCAGCTTATTTCAAAAGGTAAGCACATTCTGCATTTGGAAAAAGCAAACATCCATCAAGCCGTTGCAATTGTACAGGAAATGCTGATGTATTGAAAACAAATTATGAAACTAATTATGAGACGACCATTCTGAGTTTTGGCTATCACTAAATAAATGTCAGATTTCTCTGGGTTTGGAGGAGAAATCTATCTGACAAAACAGAATGACGGTGGAACTATTGCACCGAGCATTGCACAGTAGATTGAGACGGTGCTGAAAATAAATGTTGCCCTGCATCAGCTTTGAGCCACAAAGCCAAACCATGTGAAGTCAGGAAAACAACCACCATTAAAAGTTTTGATCAATAAAAAGTTGCAATGAAAGCACTGCAGTGTCATTTCATCAATTAAAAAAGTCTTAAAACACCACAAATCACAAGAACACAATGTTGATGAAGTCCTATGAAAAAGAAAGAATAATGAAACTGCAGAGTCAAATGAGAGAGCTTAGTGACAAAGGAAAAAACAACGAAGCTGCATTGGCCAATCATTTCACAACCTCAGCTGACAAGCGTGCTTGTGTTCACTTCGCTGCCAGTGACAAGTCACTAAGTGACTGGCTTGGGAAATCTACATCGAAACTGGCACCAAACACTGCAGGCTGGTAGGAAATGATGCAAACCTAGCAACCAGGATCACTAAACTACTTGACTCAATAGTAAATACACTGTACACTACGACACTATGTGTTATAATAGTTAAAGCAAGGACTTTGCATGGCTTTGACACAGATAATCTACTTTAGCACACATACTATCGAACATTGGTCAACGATGCACAGGATCACAACAAACCATTCTGAAATTAGCGGCTGCTGCGTGTCGTTTCCACACACAAATGCTATCACGTGACAGCAGCGTGCAGCTATGTCCATGGATGACTGCTTTTTCAAGACTTATACACTTTCCAATATGAAGGTACACAGGCATGGCCACATTATTTGTGCTCCATCAGCTTATGAATTTTCTCTGCAATCTCCAAGCACCTCACTGAACGCTTGATGTCATCCTCAAGCTTCCGTTTCCTGTGCAGCTTCTCATCAAAGTGAACCAAGTCCTGCATGAAGAGACCTGGAAAAAAGGATACAAGCATCTTCGTTACCCACAGAAAATGTGCAACTGCTAATCAAGATCTTCTTAGGGCAATACTCATAGATCTAGTCACCATCTCAATTTATGAGTTCCCTGTCCAGAAGCATCTACAGAGCCCCTGTCAAATGTGCCACTCAAAATTTTCAGTCATTATTTGACTGACCCCTTTGCACAGAATGGGACATTCATATAAACTTGGAATAAAAAGGGTAGGATTTTCAGAATAAGATAAATTTGCTGTCAGTTTCTTCCTTAACAATCAGAGCAGAAGTATTTAGCATGTTTTCATGCATATTGTATATTAATACTTTCATTGTCCTACTCTGCTTCACTGCATCCAATCAAATTGACGTTTTTCATGATATTTCAAATGCTACTGGTAAGGTACTCAAAGAAGCGAGAGAAAAAGGTGGAATGAACGTTACTGCAAGATAGGTACTCAAAGAAGCGGGAGAGAAAGGTGGAATGAACGTTACTGCAAGATAGGTACTCAAAGAAGCGGGAGAGAAAGGTGGAATGAACGTTACTGCAAGATAGGTACTCAAAGAAGCGGGAGAAAAAGGTGGAATGAACGTTACTGCAAGATAGGTACTCAAAGAAGCGGGAGAGAAAGGTGGAATGAACGTTACTGCAAGATAGGTACTCAAAGAAGCGGGAGAAAAAGGTGGAATGAACGTTACTGCAAGATAGATATACCTGGTTTCTTGGGTCCACCAGTTGCAGACTTGAGTTTTTTGGAGTCGAGAAGTTCACCATCAGCAAACTGACACAGCACCTGCTTGTCCCGACCTTTGCCCTCACTGTGCCTCTCCACCCTCAGACAGACTTCCCTGTGATGAAACGTTCAGGCTCGAATCAACCCAACATTGTAAATAATCCAGGGGTGTAAAGCATCTCTTCAACTTCTGTCTTCTGCCAAATGCTGAATCTACTGTATGTAAACATCTGAGTCTTAGGAAGGGAAGGAGGTGCATCTATTCCAGAGAGTTCATAATTTGCTGTGCCTATGAGGCTCCAGTATTTCCATCTTGCTTCAATGTTTGCCTCAGATGATTAACAAATTACAGCAATTGTAACAGAAAATGGCATTAACCATTTAACACATTTCTGACATGATTTTCAGAGAGCTTCTGTGAATTAAGCAAGGCAGAGATAGAGTGGTTGATGTACACAGCTGTAGTATCTCCTTGATAAATGATAAAGGGAAGCAACTTCCTTTTTATGACACATGAAAGCAGACAGGAGTTACCTACCCTCCAATGACGCCAGACAGCTTGGCTGTGGCCACATAATGCGAGTGGGACTTTTCCAGGTGACCCGACACGGCATGCATGTCACCCACCAAGTTGTAGGCAGCATGCAGCAAGCTCATGTTGGAGACAAAGGGCAGTCCTGACTTCTTGAAGTCTTCTATCCATCCATTGAAGCTGCCTGCACAGTACAGACATTCTTATTACATATGTAAATCTCAACAGAAAATATTGGAAGGTGAATAAACGAATGAATGAATGAATGAATGAATGAATGAATGAATGAATGAATGAATGAATGAATGAATGAATGAATAATTGAATGAATGAATGGATGAATGAATGAAGATTCAAGGTCTAACAACCTTTCTAGGCTTTGTAACACCATTGACCACAAAAATCACTAGAGCTGGTTATAAGTAGGAGCACACACACACACACACACACACACACACACACACACACACACACACACACACACACACACACACACACATATATATATATATATATATATATGAGCACACACACACACATATGACACACACACACACACACACACACATGTACACACACACACACACACACACACACACACACACACATATGCACACACACACACACACATACACACACACACATGTACACACACACACATGTACACACACACACACACACACACACACACATATGTGTGACCAGCCACGACAAAACCAGTGCTAAGTCGATTTTTGGACAAAATAGGGTCTTAATATTTTTGAATTTTGCATTCATTTCTGTTTGTTTTGATATAAGAATGAACAGTGTGAGTTAATTAGAATAGGAGTTACAGGCATTTCAAGTTGGGTACTGAAGCAGCGGTCATATTGAAAAAACGGTCTCAGAAGATTTACCCTCTTCAGACATTAAACACCTTAGCAACGGTATTTCAAACTCCGTTTCCAAAAATAGCTGACCTTATTTTTCTTCGACATCCACAGAGCGTAAACGCCGAGAGAGCGGCCTTTCTAACGGTATATAACATGAAGGGTTCTGCAAGGGTTTAGGTGTGTTTATTGCGGCTAAAATGAGGCAATTAACGCTAATTACAGGGAGCTTTTGAAACAATACACAACACAAAAGTCTTTATTTTACCATCAAAATATAATTCTTCCACATGTCTTCTTTACTGGCATGATAGTTTGAACCATGTAGAATCTATTTTTATCAAAAAGTGAAAATCACCCAGATTGACCCTCCCTGCCTTTTCTCAGACTTAGCACAAGAGAGGGCCGCGCGACTTAGCACTGGTTTTTTCGTGGCTGGTCACATATGCACACACACACACACACACACACGTATACACACACACACACATATGCACACACACACACACACACACACACACACACACACACACATACACACATGTACACACACACACACAAACACGTCATACCATTTGTAATCATCAACCTCATCATCACCAATACATCCATTCCTCCCACCAATCAAAATATCTTTCACCGCTTCCTTCATCTCCTGTTCCTAATCCTTCCTGCTGCGCAATCCACAGATTAAAAAAAATATCAAACTTGACAAAAGCATTAACAGGGCATCAGCACAAAAACTATGTCAAGGATGAGGGAGTGTGGAGGTGGGGGGTGGGGGTGTTGGATTAGGGTGGGTTGGATTACAGAATGCTCTTCCTCCATCTCCCTCTTTCAACAAATCATGTGCATGCAAAAACTTTTCACAGATTCCTGGGTAACATGAGATGAGATGAGATGAGTGAGATGAGATGAGATGAGATGAGATGAGGTGAGGTGAGGTGAGGTGAGGTGAGGTGATATTTTATTACCTCTTTTGTGACAAGGAGATTTCTTCAGGTTACATGGGCTCCCATGGAAACATTGTTACATTGATATACACACATGAAATAAAACACACAATCTTCCCAAGTCATACCATGATCACAATTCTTTTCTTCTTTACTATTAAATAGACATACACAATCTTCATGTCCTTTCTTCATCTTCACACATTCCCTCACCCCCCACTCCACCCTCACCCCCCACTCCACCCTCACTCCCACCCCTGTCTGCCTCCACTTTTTCCTCTCTCCCCTTCCCTCTTCACTGTTCACCATGTTTCTTCTTCTAATTTTTTAAAAATACTTGCAGAATTTAAAAAGATCTCCAACATCCATATTCTTAACCTCCAATGCTCCAAATTTCCTAAGCACTCCCCACCCCCTTTTAGTCTACTGCCTGACACGCCCCCCATCCCAATCCTACAAGTGCCAGCCACTGCTACTCCTGCCCACCTTGGAGGGTGATGGTGAGGGAGGTGATAGGGGAAATCACCGACTTCTCCTCCATGGCTACATGATCCTCCGTCAGCAGACCAATGTCCTCTTCGTGTAGAATCAGACCTGTAAGGACACCAGTGCAGCAATGCTCAGTGCAGCAAAGACCAGTGCAGCAATGACCAGTGCAGCAATGCCTAGTGCAGCAATGCTCAGTGCAGCAATGACCAGTGCAGCAATGCCCAGTGCAGCAATGACCAGTGCAGCAATGCCCAGTGCAGCAATGACCAGTACAGCAATGCTCAGCGCAGCAACGACCAGTACGGCAATGACCAGTGCAGCAATGCTCAGTGCAGCAACAAAATGCTCAGTGCAGCAACGACCAGTGCAGCAATGACCAGTGCAGCAATGCTCAGTGCAGCAATGGCCAGTGCAGCAATGACCAGTGCAGCAATGACCAGTGCAGCAATGCCCAGTGCAGCAATGACCAGTATGGCAATGCTCAGTGCAGCAACGACCAGTATGGCAATGACCAGTGCAGCAATGCTCAGTGCAGCAACAAAATGCTCAGTGCAGCAACGACCAGTACAGCAATGACCAGTGCAGCAATGCTCAGTGCAGCAACAAAATGCTCAGTGCAGCAATGACCAGTACAGCAATGCTCAGTGCAGCAATGACCAGTGCAGCAATGACCAGTGCAGCAATGACCAGTATGGCAATGCTCAGTGCAGCAACGACCAGTGCAGCAATGCTCAGTGCAGCAATGCTCAGTGCAGCAATGCTCAGTGCAGCAATGCTCAATGCAGCAATGCTCAGTGCAGCAATGCTCAGTGCAGCAATGCTCAGTGCAGCAATGACCAGTGCAGCAATGACCAGTGCAGCAACGACCAGTACAGCAATGACCAGTGCAGCAATGCTCAGTGCAGCAACAAAATGCTCAGTGCAGCAATGACCAGTACAGCAATGCTCAGTGCAGCAATGACCAGTGCAGCAATGACCAGTGCAGCAATGACCAGTATGGCAATGCTCAGTGCAGCAACGACCAGTGCAGCAATGCTCAGTGCAGCAATGCTCAGTGCAGCAATGCTCAGTGCAGCAATGCTCAGTGCAGCAATGCTCAGTGCAGCAATGCTCAGTGCAGCAATGCTCAGTGCAGCAATGCTCAATGCAGGGCCTACTTCTCCAATCACATTTTCTGCAAGAATCAAATTTTTCCATTTTTGTTATTTGCAATTAGGAGACCATGCCATGT
>JAWQFJ010001640.1:40509-60897 GCA_034096865.1 Theodoxus fluviatilis
AAATATGCAGTTTCGATCTGGTCCCAAATCAAAAAAAGTTGATTTATTTAGTTCAGGCCTGCCTAACTGCCTACAACCACCCCCCTCCCCACTCCACCTTTTTTGTTGTTGTTGTCACGCTACTTTAGCTGCAACTTAAAAAAATACATATTGAATGACCAGTGCCTAGGATACAATCTTTGGTGTGACCAGATCCATTTACGTTATACACACACAGTGTTCTCTATGGGGTGATCAGTTGTGAAACTCCTAAACTGCAAACTCAATCATCACATATATATATACACATAACTGGCAGGAAAGTCATCATGGTACTGAAGGACACTAGCATTATGCTAAGTTCCATTCAGTTCATCACAGTTCACAACATGGCATTATTTTGTATTTCAACTGACTGCATTGCACTTCACTGCATTTAACTATAAAGATCATGCAGATGCTAAAAAGCCAAACTTTGCTCCATTATTTTGAATAGCAACATTTCATTTTTCTTATGTCATTTCAAGAGTATCCATTTGAACACTGAACTAGAGTTTTATTGATCACCACGGAATGAGTCGCTTTGTCTCCCTGGGCCATTTTCAGTTTTTCACTATGTCTGAAAGTATTTTAAATGGCAATCACAATAGTGAAAACTGTTTGAAAATCGGAAAATTAGTCTCTGAGTTACAGGTATTTGAATATACCCACCCTCTGAAATTGTTTGTGTTTCTGAGAAAATTTGAAATACAAGTTTTGAAACATCAGCACAACAGTTTCCTTAGCAACCATGCATGCATTTCTTTGAAATTTGGCACAGTCACACAACATAAAATAAACAACTAACACACAAATTTTCAGTTTGAAACATAAAGTAGTTTATTGTTAACATAGAGGGGTGACAGGTAGTTAAGAAGTGTTGATTTTTGCAAGATTGCTTTGCCAAAATCGGACGGGTAGTGCTTTATTAAACACAATTTTACTAACTTTGGAAGTGAATTTTACTAAAATATTTACAGAAACTTGTAGATAAAGGATTACTGAAACAGAAACAACCAAAAACTCAAAATCGACAACCCACACCCCGTGTACATATATCCAGTGCTAGCGCCGAATGGTTCCAGGGACAAAGCATCTCATTCTGTGGTGGAGCCCTGGACACAAATGCTATTGAAGCAAACACTTGGACTTAATGTAAAATGACTCGCTCTTACATCACTGTTTACATCAAAACATTTTGCAACATCTCACACAAGGCAAGTAATGGTTACAGAATTACATAATATCACAGGATGCACTATACTCAACTGTTGCAACTGCATAATTACATTACCAACAGGACTTTAAGACAATAATACAACATGGATCCTTGTCCCCATTTTTAAAACGGGTTAGAGACCACTACGAATGAATGGCTGCTGTTGCTGTTGAGGTCGAAGTGTATGTCGTCAGTGTTGTTGCTGTTGTTCTATCACTAAGACACTATCACCATGTCCGCACGGATTCAGGCGATTACTATGACTGACATGCTTCCAGTGCACACTCCGGCAGTTACAATCGGACTAGTTGCATTTATTCACTGCATCATAAGCTGAGAGTGACATATTGTCCCAACTCATGTTGAATAGCGACCATGAACTACTCAAATGCTGAATTAGACTCATCATATTAGTTAGTAAACAACCAGAGTAAAAATTGTCACACCCCAGTGCAATAACAAAACAGAGTGGTCTGCCCCTGATGAAAGTTAATGTTCATCGTAAGCTTACACTTGTTTCGTATCCTCGTAAACGTACAAGACTTGCAACGAAACAGAAACACAACTCCACTTGGAAAGAATGAACACTTAGCAAAATCTTTTTTCTCTTGCAAGAGAAAACAGAGGTTGTGGAGGTAGACGACACGACACCGGGAACAATTATCCGGTGTGCACAACTTCCCACAAGATGATGTAGATCACATATATATAAATATCCGAGGTCAATTCACCGCACAAAGCAACGATTAAGCTCACCTCGACACGACACCTCGTAGCCGAAGAGATAAATCATCGCCAGCTTTTTCTGCAGCAAGCAAATCACGCACCCGCACCTTGCCGGCAATTCCCATTCCGACAACGACGATTCCAACATCCTTGGAAGCCATATTGACAGGTGACCGCACGATTGCTGTTATCGTGAGCGTTCGCGCCGCGACCACGTTCATTGGTGCATGCCGGTGCTTACGTAAGTAGTCGCCCCATGAACTCAGTTGCCCCACCTGATGCTGCTCTGTTGCTTTCTAAATATTATACGTCCAGGATTTTCGCCTGAATAAAAGGTTACATTCTTATTTGATAGTTAGATTAATGCTCGATAACAAGGAAACGGGAACATGTGTTGTGAAGGAATGTGAAATGCCTGCGGATGTGAATGTAAATTGTAATGTAAAAGTGCCTGTGGAAGGTTCGATCTCCTTCCTTTGTTGGTAAGAGGGGGGTCAGAATGAGTCAGCGCCTCCTTTAGGCTTGTTCAGGAGGCGCAGCGCTGCACAGCGATGCATGTGATTCACTCCTGAACAGCAATTTTGGGGCGAGATTCACTCAGCGCTGAGCAGCGCTCTGCATCTCCGATCGGACTGGAACGGGCTTTCCCCTTAGGACCTGCATGGGTTCCAGGGGTGGTCCGGTCCAAGCCCGATAAACTGTCTTGAATCCTTCACTTGAATAGGCCTAACTGTAGCATTTTCTTGAAAAAGAGAAGAATTTTCTAGCAGCCATACGTAGGCCTACCCGGCCAGATACAGAGAGAGAGAGAGAGAGAGAGAGAGAGAGAGAGAGAGAGAGAGAGAGAGAGAGAGAGAGAGAGAGAGAAACACACAAATACACATCCACATAAACACACACACATGCACACAGAGCGCGCACAGCACACCCACACACAATGAGAGAAGGCAAAAATTGTATAGATTGAATTTACATATTCCAGAAATATCTTACTAAGTGTAAATAACCTTACATGAAAAACAAAATCATTGATTGACAAGTTAAGGACATTTATTAGAATTTATCACTAAACAGTCACAGTGTGCAATCTTTGGATTCAGCATGAAAAGAACATGCATGAGTTACATGAGTCGCATATTCAAAATATATGCATATATATATATATATATATATATATATATATATATTTGTACTTTGAGGTTAGAGATAGTTTGGTTTACTAAATCTATCTATCTATCTAAGACAATCAATCTTCCATTCTTTCATTTCCTTTCCACTTTCTGCCTACGCATTTTCTTGTGTGGTCTGCGTGCCCGGTCTGTTTCTCTTGCCGCCTTTCTGCCTATCCCGCCAGTTAACTCAGCCACTCTCCTAGGTAAGATGTGTACATCTTCCTCTCGACTTGATGTCGTTCTGAGACAGCATCTGTCAAAACAAATTGGTGAATAAGAATGATATATTTGTGAACAAAGTACAGCTCAAAATAGCAAAACTAAAGCTTCTTCATTCAATATGGCAATGCAGGAAGTTTATCGATAAAGAGTATAGCTATAGAAGAAAGTGTCAGAAAGTTTTTTTAGCTAATATATAGACCTCAGGAGGTGAGGCAGACAAAGAGGAGGAGGAAAGACAGAGAGAGAGAGAGAGAGAGAGAGAGAGAGAGAGAGAGAGAGAGAGAGAGAGAGAGAGAGAGAGAGAGAGAGAGAGAGAGAGCGAATGAACGAACTTTATTTTACAAGGTTGGTGAATTAGGCAGTAGTGCCTTTCTTACATTCAGCCCTTGAGGCAAAATATTCAAATGTGGTAAGAGAGAGAGAGAGAGAGAGAGAGAGAGAGAGAGAGAGAGAGAGAGAGAGAGAGAGAAAGAGATAGAGAGAGAGATAGGAGAGATAGAGGGAGAGAGAGAGAGAAAAAGAGAGAGAGAGTCAGTATGATTATCGCAAGATTTATACATGTGCAATTTCTTAAACATACTAAAATGGGTAGTTAGTGTACCAGAGAAGCAAAATTTAAATATGGAACTTGAAGTGACTACAATGACATATACATAAGAGAGAGAGAGAGAGAGAGAGAGAGAGAGAGAGAGAGAGAGAGAGATTGATTGATTGATTGATTAAACTTTATTTTTCAAGGGAAATACATGAATTAGGCATAACTGCCTATCTTACATCCAGCCCTTGTTAAAACAAGAAAACAAACAAACAAATCCAATCCCATCCCCCACCCCTACCCACCCACCCACCCTCTATCACACACAAAATTCACACAATAACACAGGTTACAATCAATTCATGGTAACGAAATACCACGTTGAAAATAGCCACAAAGTGAATTTAGAATAAGATGAAAGTATCTAGGATGACTGCATAAGAAAAGTATGTAGTTTCAGTTTAAATTTCTCTAAAGATTTCGCAATTTTTAGAGAATTGGATAGTGTGTTCCACATAGTAGCCCCTGAATAAGATATAGGCTATGTTTAAACAAATCAATCCTAGGTTGTGGTATTATAAAGTTATGTACACGAATATTTGAATGTTGGAATAAGTTTATCAAATAATCAGGCACATCATAATCATTAATTCTTTTCATTAAGACACATTTATTGAATTGTAAATGCTTATGAAAAGGCAATATGTTAAGTTCTTTCATTTTGTCATTTGTAGATAGTGAACTATCCGTTATCATAAGCTTAGAGGCTCGTCGATACAATGACTTCAGCCTTTTCAAGTTAGCGTCACTACAGCCATCCCAAATTGTTGACGCATAATTAACGTGAGATAAGATATGAGCATGGAAGAAGATTTTGCAGAGAGAGAGAGAGAGAGAGAGAGAGAGAGAGAGAGAGAGAGAGAGAGAGAGAGAGAGGAGTTTTTCACTGTTTCTCCAAGCCGAATGACATGTTAGTAATAAATACGCGTAGCATTTTATAATTTCTGGCTTCAGATTTCATGGTAAGGTAGTGATTGTACAGTCAGTAACTCCTTACAGTAGAAGTGAACACGGTTTGAGTGAGTTATCTCCCCTTTGACCACAATTGAGAGTTATGGCTAGCGCTTTAGAACAGCAACACTGGCGATGAAGGCAAATGGGTGATATAGATTTTAAACGGATAACTTACTGTCTACAGTTTGTTGACGAGCAGGAGGTGGAGGAAGGGGAGAAGGACGAGGAGCGCGCTGTGGCATCAGTTGACTTCCAAACGTCTGCTGTCTGGTCAGTGGTGAAGGTGCCAATTAAAGGGGAGGAGATGCCGGCATTGCAGGACAGGTTTTGTCCTCGTCAGGGCTCCTGAAAGCAATTTCATATTTCAGTCATAGACGCCACCGTTTCAATATTAATTATTTTAGCAACAATTATTCTTAATGGCGTCATATGAACTCTTCTAGAAAAATTGCACACTTACTTTCTCTCTTCCTTAACTGAAATGAAATCCTAGTAATGCGAGAGAGAGAGAGAGAGAGAGAGAGAGAGAGAGAGAGAGAGAGAGAGAGAGAGAGAGAGAGAGAGAGAGAGAGAGAGAGAGAGAGTTTATCAGGCACATGCTAAAGCAGAAAGACGGTTGAATGGATGGGTGAATGGACGGTTGGACAGACATTAACACAGAGACAGATTTACTGGCTAAAAAGGACAGATGAGTTAGAATGATGAAAAAGGGAGAGTTTGCGTGAGTGTTTGCGTATAAATGCAAAATTGGGCTCGGATATGCAGTCTCAATTTAATACTTACTGCCTGATAAATAGTAATTATGTTCACACGTCACGAGAGAGAGAGAGAGAGAGAGAGAGAGAGAGAGAGAGAGAGAGAGAGAGAGAGAGAGAGAGAGAGAGGGTGTGTGTGTGTGTTTGTACGTGAGAGAGAGAGAGAGAGAGAGAGAGAGAGAGAGAGAGAGAGAGAGAGAGAGAGAGAGAGAGAGAGAGAGAGAGAGAGAGAGAGAGAGAGAGAGAGAGAGAGAGAGGTCAGACTGTTCTCTCATATAGGAGCACGTACGTATGCTGTGCATGGCATGATTCATATGATGAGTGTCGACTTCCAAACGTTAATGATGACATGATGATAGGCGTGATGAAACAAGAAAATGTATATAGGGGAAAAGCCAATTAATTACCTGTCAAAATGATAGGGAAAGGGAGCGAGACGTACGTACCAATGCTGGACAGCTCAATCCAATGTCAAATTCTGTTGTTTTCCCACCCAAGAGGATGGAGGTCCACAGTGTGCTGCAGCGGTAACCTGATAGGCTGGAATTCGCTCCAGCCTCACCAGAGAAACTAAAGTGGGCTGTAGCCATGGTTACACCAGCAGATCAGATATCACCATGAACACTTAAAGCTACATTGCAGACTTCGAACGCCCTAGGTCTGGCAGCCAGGGAACCCCAAGGACTCCCAAGTCTGGACCAGGGCAGGCCCAGGAGTTGCGTGCTGTCTGGGTTATTTGCTCCAAGCGCGAGTAATGGCAAGTAAGGATGACACAGTAGTGGACTTTATTCATGCAGAATACATTTAAACGTGCATAAACGATGTCTGTGGCAAAGAAAACACTTTCTTAGCATCTATCAACACAACATGGGGCGCAGAAGATTTACCTCCCCTTTAACAAAGTGAAGCGCTGCACAAAATCTGTAGGTGTTCAGGAGAGGCAAAGAGCGCTTAATTGCCAACATGAAGCGCTGCATGAGCGCTTTATACTCCTGAACAAGCCTTTTGTCTGTGAGAGGGGGTGGAGGCGATTTCTGCCTGGTCAGCGCTCAGAGGGACAGGGGTCAGAATGAGTCAGCACCTTCTTTGTCTGTGAGAGGGGGTGGGGGTGATTTCTGCCTGGTCAGCAGGCAGAGGGTCAGAGTGAGTTAGTGGAATGCTGGGTTGGGGGTGGGGGACTGGAAACTCCCCATCCCCCAACGCAGTAAGCATCTGACCACCAATTGGCCCTCCAGTATGCCAACATGGCAGAGCAGAGATCACTGGGAATACTCTCGAACCAAAAACACGGCACTACATATATTCGTATGTACATGATAAGTCTAGGGGGTGACTGAGACTGGAGGAGAGACTGGTGACAGGAAGCAAGTGCTCAAAGGCTGTCGGTGCCATATTGAGGCACAGCCTGTCCAGCACGGGTGACTGGAAGCTGAGAGCGCAGGAGAGGCTGTCTGTGCCGTATTGAGGCGCAGCCTGAGCAGCACAAGTGACCACTGTGGGTGCACGAGTTATTGCTAGAAGCGCTGACCAGTCCGGGAATAAACAGGCCTGTAGAAAACACACGCCTGTCCTGCTTCTACTTTCCTGGCGCAAGCTGGGACGGACCGCAAGTTAAAGACCACGTGCACGCAACACATGCTTCCTCCATAATCGATTTAATGTGTATTCAATCACTGATTTAAAACACGCGCGTGCACGCACACACACACACACAC
Source organism: Theodoxus fluviatilis (assembly GCA_034096865.1). Taxonomy (NCBI): domain Eukaryota; kingdom Metazoa; phylum Mollusca; class Gastropoda; order Cycloneritida; family Neritidae; genus Theodoxus; species Theodoxus fluviatilis. The sequence goes on from JAWQFJ010001640.1 coordinate 47,886, forward strand.
ACACACATGCACACGCGCGAGCACGCCTGCCTGTCTAGCTGCTAGTCCGTCGGTCAATCTGTCTGTTACTCTCTCTCTCTCTCTCACTCTCTCTCTCTCTCTCTCTCTCTCTCTCTCTCTCTCTCTCTCTCTCTCACTCTCTCTCTCTCTCTCGCTCTCTCTCTCTCCCTCTCTCTCTCTCCGTCTCTGTCTTTCTCTCTCTTTTTTCTCTTTCTCTCTTTCTCTCTATTTCTTTCTCTCTATCTCTTTCTCTCTCTCTCTATAGCTATATCTCTCTATCTCTCTCTTTCTCTCCGTGCATGTACGCGTCACCATGCACACACTTAACTCGCATGAACTCATGTAGACACTCATATACGCGCTCACTTAAATCGAACTTTGAATCAAATGTTAACATTGTTGCCTTGAAAAGCAGGTGTAGACAAATAGTCACAATCAACGCTAGTAGTAGGGCCTATCAGCATTATTGTACGTGCATAAATCAAGGTGAACAAAATGCTGTGGATAATCTGCGTGTAGCACGATTGGATGATGACTGACAAGTATGAGATTTCAGCACCCGAAATAACATCATCAAGTTAATGAAATGTTGAGACTTTTAGTGATAATGAGATTGTTAAGAGTGATTTTTAAATGAACACTACCATTGCACAGATGTACTATTGACTTATACATGTTACGAACGTTTCTATAAAAACTTACTTTATGCTCTGACGCAAGTTTTCTGTAGTGGGCTGCATATGAACTTACTATTTTAGTTCGTAACAACGTCGTAGTTGACTACTTCGTTGTTCACAACTTTGAGTTGTTCCCAGCTACGATAGTAAGGTGTGCATGAGACACTACTTGGTCGTGACAATAAAGTTGCCAACTATTTGCAAATTAAATGGCCGACCTGTCTACGGTTCGCACAGAAAACGCTGTATTTTGGGACACTAGAAACCCATCCAAAGAAAATGTGAGCCATGAACAGCATTAATTTATCAAAGCTGTATGTTGATTGCATCAATAGGTCGTGAAAGCGCTTACATTTTACAAATGGAAATGCAGGTCGACGCATATCTACACGCAGAGCATCCAAGCTTCGCGCACTTCTATTTATAGCTGATGCGCGGACCTCAGCGACACCAGGAAAGATTATAAATACATTGTTGTCCTCGAACCTGCCTACTGCTCTTGACATTGTGTACAATGCTAGTGTTGTCTGATGCTATGAAAACGATGCATTAATATTGCATCTGTGTTATGAAAACACTGCTCAGATTAAATTGCTTTATTTTTGGTCACTGAGAAAATGTGTGACGATGTACGCCAAGGTTTGACGAGTTTGGTGGGAAAAGTGCGAGCTGAGGCTGGACTGTGTGTGTATGTAGACAATGCAAGTCAGGCCATTATGAGTAGGGCTGAGGCTGTTGTTAAACACCGACTCCACAGTTTGAGGTTTTGACCTTCTTTTCCCCTAGAATAGAGTATTTTCTTAATCTTTTCCATCATACAACTATTTGGAAAATGAATCAAACAACAAACTGTGCTTTCGGATGCTATTGCAGGAGTTATGAATGGTTTGCAAGTTAAACATTGCTGACAGTGTGAACTTGTTGATGAAGGATACCCACTGACTCGCAACAATAGTTTTCATTGTGTAAAAACACAACAAGAAGGGCAAAGCCCATGCGATTCACATGGTTGCCCTTGACCTTTCCATGACCTTGACCTTCAGGTGGCCTTCAAGGTCAAGGTCAAACAACTAAACCTACCAATGACATCATACACTAAGAAATGCTTTGCACATTTTTCCTACCAAAATACATGTGACCTTGACCCAAGGTCAAGGTCATCCAAGGTCATGCAACACAAAGCTGTTAATTCAAGACATAGGAAGCACAATGGTGCTTATTGGCACTTTCTACCATGAGATATGGTCACTTTTAGTGGTTCACTACCCCATTTTGGTCACATTTCATAAGGGTCAAAGTGACCTTGACCTTGATGATATGTAACCAAATGTGTCTCATGATGAAAGTATAACATGTTCCCCACATAATTATGAAGTTTGAAACAGTTATCTTCCATAGTTCAGGGTCAAGGTCACTTCAAAATATGTATACAATCCAAATTTGAAGAGCTCCTGTGACCTTGACCTTGAAGCAAGGTCAACCAAACGGGTATCAAGAGAGAGGGATTATTTTGCCCTATATATCATATATAGGTCAGGTATCCTATCTTAAATACTTCAGAGACAAGAAGGGCAAAGCCCATACGACTCACATGCTTGACCTTGACCTTTATATGACCTTGACCTTCACGTGACCTTCAAGGTCAAGGTCAAACAACTAAACCTACTAATGACATCATACACTAAGAAATGCTTTACACATTTTTCCTACCAAAATACATGTGACCTTGACCCAAGGTCAAGGTCATCCAAGGTCATGCAACACAAAGCTGTTAATTCAAGACATAGGAAGCACAATGGTGCTTATTGGCACTTTCTACCATGAGATATGGTCACTTTTAGTGGTTCACTACCCCATTTTGGTCACATTTCATAAGGGTCAAAGTGACCTTGACCTTGATGATATGTGACCAAATGTGTCTCATGATGAAAGTATAACATGTGCCCCACATAATTATTAAGTTTGAAACAGTTATCTTCCATAGTTCAGAGTCAGGGTCACTTCAAAATATGTATACAATCCAACTTTGAAGAGCTCCTGTGACCTTGACCTTGAAGCAAGGTCAACCAAACTGGTATCAAAAGATAGGGATTACTTTGCCCTATATACCATATATAGGTCAGGTATCCAATCTCAAAACCTTTAGAGAAAATTGAGAAAATATGAAAAATGACTGTTTTTTAGACAACATTTATGGCCCCTGCGACCTTGACCTTGAAGCAAGGACGAGTCACTATGTATGTTTTTTGAGGTCTTGTCATCATACACCATCATGCCAAATTGGGTGTTGATAGACTTAATAGTCTCCGAGAAAAATCCAACGTTAAAGTTTTTCATGGACGCCCGGACGCCCGGACGCCCGGACGCCCGGACACCCGAACGGACGACACGGGTGAGTACATAGACTCACTTTTGCTTCGCAGGTGAGTAAAAAATTATATGGTTTTTTAGGCGTTTTAGGACAAAAAAATCAAAATGGCCTAAAGAACTTTTGTTTTTAAAAATCCAGCAATAGCGGCCCCCCGCAAAAGAAAAAAAGTTTTAAACAAGAAGGGCAAAGCACATAAGACTCACATGCTTGCCCTTGACCTTTACATGACCTTGACCTTCAGGTGACCGTCAAGGTCAAGGTCAAACAACTACACATAGCAATGACATCATACACTAAGAAATACCTTACACATTTTCCCTACCAAAATACCTGTGGCCTTGACCCAAGGTCAAGGTCATCCAAGGCCATGCAACACAAAGCTGTTAATTCAAGACATAGGAAGCAAAATGGTGCTTATTGTCACTTTCTACCATGAGATATGGTCACTTTTAGTGGTTCACTACCCCATTTTGGTCACATTTCATAAGGGTCAAAATGACCTTGACCTTGATGATATGTGACCAAATGTGTCTCATGATGAAAGTATGACATGTGCCCCACATAATTATTAAGGGGAGGTACAACCTGAGGAGGTGAAAATCTTACTTCTTGCCTTTAGACTTCTGCAATGCAAGTATGTTGTAGGCTTTGATGAGTAGAATTAAAAAATTAATTTTTCATGTTTTTAAGATTGGTCATGTGACCAACATGGTCGCCTGATCTATAAATAGTAACACAACAAATAATTTCAATAACTCAACACAGAATGAAGCCATTTACATGAAATTTATTGTGAAGATAAAGGATACAATGCTGTAGGGCAAGAACAACAAATTTAAGCTCTGTAACATATTTACACAAAGTTATGAATTTTTGGGAAAAAAGATAGATGAAACGCGCATAATTTCCCCACAGTTTTCTACTAAATTTACCATACTAGCAAAAGTACACTACATAAAAGAAAAAAGCTTGGTTCTTGCCCTGTACAATTTAATGCAGATCAACTCTGTAAAAAATCAAAACTGTACAATGAACATGTTGCCCCTGCTGCTCAAAAAACAAAATACCCTCATTGCCAAAAACCAGATTTGAGAAAAAGCCCAATTAAAGCTTTGGAAAGGAAATGCACCAAGAAAACCTAGTAGGAACCACTTCCAGCTTTGTAGGAAGGTTCCCCCTCATCTCTAGCAGCTGTAGGTAGACCTCTTCCTTTTTCTCCTCACTGCCTTGGCCTCTGCAGTGCTGACCACCAAGGATGCCTGCACTCTGCCTTAGTCAAGTCTCTGAAACCCCCTTTTCAGGTTCGTACCACATTTCAAGCTCAGTTTTTGGAAGATCTTGATTCTTCTACATTCCCCATAATTGAAAACCACAACTGCATCATGCACTGCAGCTTCCAATCTCTCTCTCTCTCTCCCAACATATGTTCTTTTGGGACATCTGCTCCAAGACTTTCATAGGTTTTTTTTGTCCCTCCATGTTCACACTTGCTGAGGAGTTCATCACTAGCCAGTTCTTCAAAGACAGGGAGAATTGTCTGAGTGACAAATTCTGGGAAGGCATGTTGATTAGCCTTCTTCATGTCCCCATGTTTGACAATGTCTATGATCCTGTAACCAGTCACCAGATGATCTGTAGTCTGGGATGAGGAAGCAGTAGCAGCAGCAGCAGCGTGGAGCTTCTTTGAAGAGGCTGTCTCTCTGGTTGCCACAGGAGGATTTTTCTTCTTCTTGCTATAGTGACGTTTCTTTCCCTTGTAATACGGTTTTTTGGGCATTGCTGCAGAAAATACACAAACAGGGATTAGGCTTTAGCATGCACTGCAGAATATATGGCATCTAAGAAAATCAATAGCAGTAAATAGCGTTATTTTGATCAGAAACAAAAACCTACACGATACTGGAAGTGGGCGTGGGTGAACAGTGAGTGAAATTCCAAATAAACACCCAACAATAACAACCGGTCACGATCGTGAATGAAACAATAAGGCCGTTCAGATCTCTGTGTATGGGCAAGGATGCAGGAGAAAATCTAATCTCTTATCATACACAGCAGTATTTCCCACAGTTTCATTCCCACAGTCCAAAATGCGAAGATCAATTGAATGTAAACAAAAAGTTGGAGACATCGCACGCGATGTTCCCAAACGTTACTCAAATATCTATCAACATAACTATTCAGATCTTGAAATCATGAAGGTATACATACCTGTAGCTTGCAGATGGTGTTCAGACACATAAATTTGTTCGAATCCAGCAGAAAACACCAGCTGTAGGTGTATTTCGTTCGCCGCTCGAAGCTGAGAAACGCAAGTCGACCATGTGCCATGCACGTATATTAGCTGCGCTCTGATTGGTCGAAACCAAGGGTTCATCTAAGAGTGGATTTAAAAAGCTGAATTGTGGTGAAAAAAGAAAAGAAATCGGAGCAGTAGATTTTGAAACATGAATAAGTCAAATTATGCATATTTAATGAGGTAATTTATTCAAAAACCTAGGCATCAAAAGATTGCTAAAAGGCGTACTTACTTAGATTCTTTTTCATTGATATTTTGATACATTGTACGGGAGTGGTTACACATTGACATCGTGTACAAAACTCATTTTCGATATTTTTGATGAAAAATGATGACTTTGGTGGTTGTACCTCCCCTTAAGTTTGAAACAGTTATCTTTCATAGTTCAGGGTCAAGGTCACTTCAAAATATGTATACAATCCAACTTTGAAGAGCTCTTGTGACCTTGATCTTGAAGCAAGGTATGACAAACTGGTATCAAAAGATAGGACTTACTTTGCCCTATATACCATATATAGGTCAGGTATCCAATCTCAAAACCTTTAGAGAAAATTGAGAAAATATGAAAAATGGCTGTTTTTTAGACAACATTTACGGCCCCTGCGACCTTGACCTTGAAGTAAGGTTAAGTCACTATGTGTGTTTTTTGAGGTCTTGTCATCATACACCATCATGCCACATTTGGTATTGATAGACTTAATAGTCTTCGAGAAAATTCCAACATTAAAGTTTTCGGACGCTCGGACACCTGGACGCCCGGACGCCCGGACGAAACGGGGGAGTACATAGACTCACTTTTGCTTCGCATGTGAGTCAAAAAGTAACCAAATTTTATGGGTTTTTTAAGACGTTTTAGGACAAAAGAATCAAAATTGCCTTAAGAACTTTTGTTTATTTAAAAAATCCCGCAATGGCAGCCCTCCGCAATAGCGGCCCCTCCCCGACCAATACATGATTATAGTTGTATCGAAGACGACCACCGGTTTTGTGAACTTTGACTTCCCAGGACAAGCTAGGAGAACCCCCATATTAACAGGACATCGCAAAAGAGACAAGTGCAACACATGGTTACGTTTGCGTTTTTGTGTTTTCAAAATTGGGACAGTCATGTGTTTAATGCTACTTTCTATTAGACTGGTGACCTGTTCAGTTCCTCATCTGTAGAATCCCAGGCTTTTTGCCCAAGACTGTGACACGGTCCTCTTTATCTGACCTTCGTTCATGTGTAGCCTACACTTGACAGACTACTAAGCCACAAAGAAGTGATGTTCACTGTGGTAGATAAATGGATGTGAACGCTGCTCATTTTATAGACTATGAATCACAATGTAACATCGTTCTTACGTCACTTTGTTTCAAGACAGTTGTAGTTCGATGGATGCACACTGTTTCGCTACGCTGGATTTGGACTAAAGATCAAAGCCAGCAAATGATTATTTCCATTGAACTTTAAAATATATACACAAACTATGGCAATGCAGGGAATCTTGTCAATGGGAACTACGAATAAGTAGGGAAATCTACAATAACACCTACTGATACAAAATAGTCAACAGGTACTTTACTTCCATTAAATAGTGAAGAACACAGTGGGATAGAAGAATTCTATGACAGCGGAGTTTCCAAGTCCTAAACTTTTATCCAGTAACGTGTACGAGGTTGTACACGCAAACTTGATAGTTTCTAGCATTCTGTCATGACATTGTGCTTCCCAATGTAATGCACGGTAGACTTACGTGGGGAAAGGAAAGGCGTCCGAAATCTCCAACGTGAATAAAAAGGAAAGACATGAAGGTGTGTTTTTGTCCCATTTACAGTACTAGAGAAGCATTATACATCGTGTTCTGTACATGGTTTTTGTCCCATTTACAGTGCTAGAGAAGCATTATACATCGTGTTCTGTACATGGTTTTTGTCCCATTTACAGTGCTAGAGAAGCATTATACATCGTGTTCTGTACATGGTTTTTGTCCCATTTACAGTGCTAGAGAAGCATTACACATCGTGTTCTGTACATGGTTTTTGTCCCATTTACAGTGCTAGAGAAGCATTATACATCGTGTTCTGTACATGGTTTTTAGACTATTTGGTTTCGTCCTTCGCCGAGAAAATCACACAAATAAACACATATTCGGGTGTTATTTCCTAAAAGAGTATAAACTATGTATTACTTAATGTTGTTAGTGCAGTGGTGGTAATGGTTCATACGAAGATAATTAGTCTCTGTACATCTCATCATGACTCTTCTGAGAAAAACGTTCAGGATTCATATACAATAACAGAGTTTAAGAAAATGAGTTTTGTTTTTGTTTTTGAGTGGAATCAAGTCATAGTGAAAAGAACAAAGGAGGTATCACTCCACAAACAAAAGATTCCGAGGCAAACACAGCTCTAAGACGTGGCAAAAACTCCGTTCTTGATAATAGCTCAGTGCACTGAAGCAGCGTATCTTTGAAAGATAGATTGACTACTGTTGTTCCGTCAGAACACAATTGGACACAAAGAATTTCTACTGAAAAGCAGAATCTACTGCTAACCGTACAATACGAAGTATTTTCAATTCAGACTCATTCTAGCAATCCCACAGTGAGATGTCTGCACCACGTTTGCTACAAGCAGCCTTGCAGACGAGCTGACTTGAATTGTGACCAAACATGCCTCTTTGCAGAAAATCAAAATTACATGGATACAAAAAGAATAGGATGTACAAAGGTACGTATTTAAACATATATAAAACAGAACAACAGCACTATGACCGTCATATTTGATCAGGCAATAGGCCTGTGAGCCGAGCAAGGAGAAGAAGGCACTCATACTTGAAGTCAGATGGTAAATCATTTTAGAAAAAAGGTAACAAATCGACGGCAGGCGTTCCAAATTTCCAGCAGACGCTTCCGCGACCTCCGGGCCTTGCTGGGCCGCTTGCTGCGGGGTTTCTCCTCAGAGGGGAGGACGGGCTTGCCGTCTCTGAATTATATTCCGTAGGGAAAGAGCTTTGGACTATTATGTGTTCAATGCTCCTTTTAATTAGACTGGTTACATGTTACGTTTGTCGCTTGTAGAATCTCAAGCTTTCAATAATGTTTGCCCAAGACTGTGACACGGTCCTCTTTATCTGACCTTCCTTCATGTGTAGCCTACACTTGACAGACTACTAAGCCGAAAAGAAGTAATGTTCACTGTGGTAGATAAATGGATGTGAACGCTGCTCATTTTATAGACTATGAATCACAATGTAACATCGTTCTTACGTCACTTTGTTTCAAGACAGTTGTAGTTCGATGGATGCACATTGTTTCGCTACGCTGGATTTGGACTAAAGATCAAAGCCAGCAAATCATTATTTCCATTGAACTTTAAAATATATACACAAACTATGGCAATGAAGGGAATCTTGTCAATGGGAACTACGAATAAGTAGGGAAATCTACAATAACACCTACTGATACAAAATAGTCAACAGGTACTTTACTTCCATCAAATAGTGAAGAACACAGTGGGATAGAAGATTTCTATGACAGCGGAGTTTCCAAGTCCTAAACTTTTATCCAGTAACGTGTACGAGGTTGTACACGCAAACTTGATAGTATCCAGCATTCTGTCATGACATTGTGCTTTCCAAAGTAATGCACGGTAGACTTACGTGGGGAAAGGAAAGGCGTCCGAAATCTCCAACGTGAATAAAAAGAGAAGACACGAAGGTGTGTTTTTGTCCCATTTACAGTGCTAGAGAAGCATTATACATCGTGTTCTGTACATGGTTTTTGTCCCATTTACAGTGCTAGAGAAGCATTATACATCGTGTTCTGTACATGGTTTTTGTCTCATTTACAGTGCTAGAGAAGCATTATACATCGTGTTCTGTACATGGTTTTTGTCCCATTTACAGTGCTAGAGAAGCATTATACATCGTGTTCTGTACATGGTTTTTGTCCCATTTACAGTGCTAGAGAAGCATTATACATCGTGTTCTGTACATGGTTTTTGTCTCATTTACAGTGCTAGAGAAGCATTATACATCGTGTTCTGTACATGGTTTTTGTCCCATTTACAGTGCTAGAGAAGCATTATACATCGTGTTCTGTACATGGTTTTTGTCCCATTTACAGTGCTAGAGAAGCATTATACATCGTGTTCTGTACATGGTTTTTGTCCCATTCACAGTGCTAGAGAAGCATTATACATCGTGTTCTGTACATGGTTTTTGGACTATTTGGTTTCGTCCTTCGCCGAGAAAATCACACAAATACACACATATTCGGGTGTTATTTTCTAAAAGAGTATAAACTATGTATTACTTAATGTTGTTAGTGCAGTGGTGATAATGGTTCATACGAAGATAATTAGTCTCTGTACATCTCATCATGACACTTCTGAGAAAAACGTTCAGGACTCATATACAATAACAGTGTTTAAGAAAATGAGTTTTGTTTTTGTTTTTGAGTGGAATCAAGTCATAGTGAAAAGAACAAAGGAGGTATCACTCCACAAACAAAAGATTCCGAGGCAAACACAGCTCTAAGACGTGGCAAAAACTCCGTTCTTGATAATAGCTCAGTGCACTGAAGCAGCGTATCTTTGAAAGATAGATTGACTACTGTTGTTCCGTCAGAACACAATTGGACACAAAGAATTTCTACTGAAAAGCAGAATCTACTGCTAACCGTACAATACGAAGTATTTTCAATTCAGACTCATTCTAGCAATCCCACAGTGAGATGTCTGCACCACGTTTGCTACAAGCAGCCTCGCAGACGAGCTGACTTGAATAGTGATCAAAAATGCCTCTTTGCAGAGAATCAAAATTACATGGATACAAAAAGAATAGGATGTACAAAGGTACGTAAACATATATAAAACAGCACAACACAACTATGACCGTCATATTTGATCAGGCAATAGGCCTGTGAGCCGAGCAAGGAGTAGAAGGCACTCATACTTGAAGTCACGGAGGATGGTAAATCATTTTAGACAAAAGGTAACAAATCGGCGGCAGGCGTTCCAAATTTCCAGCAGACGCTTCCGCGACCTCCGGGCCTTGCTGGGCCGATTGCTGCGGGGTTTCTCCTCAGAGGGGATGACGGGCTTGCCGTCTCTGAATGTAGTTCCGTAGGGAAAGAGATTTGGACTATTATGTGTTCAATGCTCCTTTTAATTAGACTGGTTACATGTTATGTTTGTCGCTTGTAGAATCTCAAGCTTTCAATAATGTTTGCCCAAGACTGTGACACGGTCCTCTTTATCTGACCTTCGTTCATGTGTAGCCTACACTTGACAGACTACTAAGCCACAAAGAAGTGATGTTCACTGTGGTAGATAAATGGATGTGAACGCTGCTCATTTTATAGACTATGAATCACAATGTAACATCGTTCTTACGTCACTTTGTTTCAAGACAGTTGTAGTTCGATGGATGCACACTGTTTCGCTACGCTGGATTTGGACTAAAGATCAAAGCCAGCAAATGATTATTTCCATTGAACTTTAAAATATATACACAAACTATGGCAATGCAGGGAATCTTGTCAATGGGAACTACGAATAAGTAGGGAAATCTACAATAACACCTACTGATACAAAATAGTCAACAGGTACTTTACTTCCATTAAATAGTGAAGAACACAGTGGGATAGAAGAATTCTATGACAGCGGAGTTTCCAAGTCCTAAACTTTTATCCAGTAACGTGTACGAGGTTGTACACGCAAACTTGATAGTTTCCAGCATTCTGTCATGACATTGTGCTTTCCAAAGTAATGCACGGTAGACTTACGTGGGGAAAGGAAAGGTGTCCGAAATCTCCAACGTGAATAAAAAGAGAAGACATGAAGGTGTGTTTTTGTCCCATTTACAGTGCTAGAGAAGCATTATACATCGTGTTCTGTACATGGTTTTTGTCCCATTTACAGTGCTAGAGAAGCATTATACATCGTGTTCTGTACATGGTTTTTGTCCCATTTACAGTGCTAGAGAAGCATTATACATCGTGTTCTGTACATGGTTTTTGTCCCATTTACAGTGCTAGAGAAGCATTATACATCGTGTTCTGTACATGGTTTTTGTCCCATTCACAGTGCTAGAGAAGCATTATACATCGTGTTCTGTACATGGTTTTTGGACTATTTGGTTTCGTCCTTCGCCGAGAAAATCACACAAATACACACATATTCGGGTGTTATTTCCTAAAAGAGTATAAACTATGTATTACTTAATGTTGTTAGTGCAGTGGTGGTAATGGTTCATACGAAGATAATTAGTCTCTGTACATCTCATCATGACACTTCTGAGAAAAACGTTCAGGACTCATATACAATAACAGTGTTTAAGAAAATGAGTTTTGTTTTTGTTTTTGAGTGGAATCAAGTCATAGTGAAAAGAACAAAGGAGGTATCACTCCACAAACAAAAGATTCCGAGGCAAACACAGCTCTAAGACGTGGCAAAAACTCCGTTCTTGACAATAGCTCAGTGCACTGAAGCAGCGTATCTTTGAAAGACAGATTGACTACTGTAGTTCCGTCAGAACACAATTGGACACAAAGAATTTCTACTGAAAAGCAGAATCTACTGCTAACCGTACAATACGAAGTATTTTCAATTCAGACTCATTCTAGCAATCCCACAGTGAGATGTCTGCACCACGTTTGCTACAAGCAGCCTCGCAGACGAGCTGACTTGAATAGTGATAAAAAAATGCCTCTTTGCAGAGAGTCAAAATTACATGGATACAAAAAGAATAGGATGTACAAAGGTACGTAAACATATATAAAACAGCACAACACAACTATGACCGTCATATTTGATCAGGCAATAGGCCTGTGAGCCGAGCAAGGAGTAGAAGGCACTCATACTTGAAGTCAGACGGAGGGATGGTAAATTATTTTAGAAAAAAGGTAACAAATCGGCGGCAGGCGTTCCAAATTTCCAGCAGACGCTTCCGCGACCTCCGGGCCTTGCTGGGCCGATTGCTACGGGGTTTCTCCTCAGAGGGGAGGACGGGTTTGCCGTCCCTGATGTAGGTTCCGTAGGGAAAGAGATACGGCGTAGGGGATCGTTTCCATGGAGGACTCCTGCAATGGTATTACGTGGCAGAATGACGTCCTTTGAATGTAGCAGTGAATCTGAATGAACAGCGAAGTCTGTGTTGTGTAATGACTCATGTTGTGTGTGAGTAGAGAATAGGGGCCCAGCTTACCGATTACAAGGATTCCATAGCGACTAAAAGTCGCCCGATGAAATAATTCTGAAGGCGCGTGCTCATAAAAGTGAACAGGTATCTTCTGTTGCTCTGTAATATCTCGCGTTGTTCTATTCAACATTAAAAGAAGAGCAAGGAACAAAAGGCAAAGTTTACCATTTGCCACCGGTATTCTTTTATGTTTAATTTTTTTAATGCTTTGAAAGAGCTTACATTACATTTCGTTCATAATCTACCTTAGATCGTCTCCAGACACATGCATTTTTGTTTGGGGGATGAGGAGGACAGAGCAAGTTCGCGCTGGTCGTCTAACTCAACACACACACATGAACGCACACACGCGCACGCACGCACGCACGCACACGCACACACACGCGCGCGCGCACACATGCTCACGAATGCACACATACGAACACGAATGCACACACACTCATACAAACACACGCACGCATGCATGCAAACTAAACCTAGCA
>JAWQFJ010001641.1:0-17135 GCA_034096865.1 Theodoxus fluviatilis
CCTTTTCACTTCACTTGCGCAATCTTGCGACAATCATAACCACCTTCACTTTCATTATCAGCCTAAAGACAAAAAATTTGTTGTAACATGAAAAAAATGAAGTCAGCAAGTGGTCTGTTGATTCACAGTGAATGCACAGTTTTCATACACAGAATGACGAAAGAATCTGAAGATATAAATTTTTGGGGGTAAAAACACAGCCAATCAGATGTTATACCCTGGCAGCATTTGCTGCACACCAGTTTTGGCGGACTTTCTCGAACCTCTCTCCTCGGACGATTGGATTGGATTGATGGTGTTTTACGGCCTATCAGCCTTTGTAGGCTATATAAGGCCATTAAGCACGAAAATCACTAGAACAGTTTGGAGTAAATGCTAATCAAGTCACGGTGTCTCTAGTTATTCACCTCTTACGAATCCCGTAGGGAGACGCGGTGGGTCAATTCTTACCCCGAACCCACCGGGGGACACCTCGGACGAGTGCACTAATGTGGGTCATCTCTGGAAGCTTTTCTACAAATTTAGGGTCAGCAGAAAATAACAGGGTCAGACAGGTTGCCATGACCACACTTTCTTGCTGTAGCTGCCTGACACTACCAAGAGGATGGAGGGCAGGGTGGATGGGAGGATGGATGGAGTTTTATGGCCTATCAGCCTTTGTAGGCTATGTAAGGATGGATGGGTGGATGGATGGAGCTTTATGGCCTATCAGCCTTTGTAGGCTATGTAAGGATGTAAGGATGGATGGGTGGATGGATGGAGCTTTATGGCCTATCAGCCTTTGTAGGCTATGTAAGGATGGATGGATGGATGGGTGGATGGATGGAGCTTTATGGCCTATCAGCCTTTGTAGGCTATGTAAGGATGTAAGGATGGATGGGTGGATGGATGGAGCTTTATGGCCTATCAGCCTTTGTAGGCTATGTAAGGGTGGATGGGTGGATGGATGGAGTTTTATGGCCTATCAGCCTTTGTAGGTCATGTAAGGATGGATGGGAGGATGGATGGAGTTTTACGGCCTATCAGCCTTTGTAGGCTATGTAAGGATGGATGGGTGGATGGATGGAGTTTTATGGCCTATCAGCCTTTGTAGGTCATGTAAGGGTGGATGGGAGGATGGATGGAGTTTTACGGCCTATCAGCCTTTGTAGGCTATGTAAGGATGGATGGGTGGATGGATGGAGTTTTATGGCCTATCAGCCTTTGTAGGCTATGTAAGGATGGATGGATGGGTGGATGGAGTTTTATGGCCTATCAGCCTTTGTAGGTCATGTAAGGATGGATGGATGGATGGATGGAGTTTTATGGCCTATTAGCCTTTGTAGGCTATGTAAGGATGGATGGATGGATGGATGGAGTTTTATGGCCTATCAGCCTTTGTAGGCTATGTAAGGATGGATGGGTGGATGGATGGAGTTTTATGGCCTATCAGCCTTTGTAGGCTATGTAAGGATGTAAGGATGGATGGGTGGATGGATGGAGCTTTATGGCCTATCAGCCTTTGTAGGCTATGTAAGGATGGATGGATGGATGGGTGGATGGATGGAGCTTTATGGCCTATCAGCCTTTGTAGGCTATGTAAGGATGTAAGGATGGATGGGAGGATGGATGGAGTTTTATGGCCTATCAGCCTTTGTAGGCTATGTAAGGATGTAAGGATGGATGGGTGGATGGATGGAGTTTTATGGCCTATCAGCCTTTGTAGGCTATGTAAGAATGGATGGATGGATGGTGTTTTATGGCCTATCAGCTATTGTAGGCTATGTAAGGATGGATGGGTGGATGGATGGAGTTTTATGGCCTATCAGCCTTTGTAGGCTATGTAAGGATGGATGGGTGGATGGATGGAGTTTTATGGCCTATCAGCCTTTGTAGGCTATGTAAGGATGGATGGGTGGATGGATGGAGTTTTATGGCCTATCAGCCTTTGTAGGCTATGTAAGGATGGATGGAGTTTTATGGCCTATCAGCCTTTGTAGGCTATGTAAGGATGGATGGGAGGATGGATGGAGTTTTATGGCCTATCAGCCTTTGTAGGCTATGTAAGGATGGATGGGTGGATGGATGGAGTTTTATGGCCTATCAGCCTTTGTAGGCTATGTAAGGATGGATGGGTGGATGGATGGAGCTTTATGGCCTATCAGCCTTTGTAGGCTATGTAAGGATGGATGGATGGATGGAGTTTTATGGCCTATCAGCCTTTGTAGGCTATGTAAGGATGGATGGGTGGATGGATGGAGTTTTATGGCCTATCAGCCTTTGTAGGCTATGTAAGGATGGATGGGTGGATGGATGGAGCTTTATGGCCTATCAGCCTTTGTAGGCTATGTAAGGATGTAAGGATGGATGGGTGGATGGATGGAGCTTTATGGCCTATCAGCCTTTGTAGGCTATGTAAGGATGGATGGATGGATGGAGTTTTATGGCCTATCAGCTATTGTAGGCTATGTAAGGATGGATGGGTGGATGGATGGAGTTTTATGGCCTGTGATAAATAATAGCTGACCACCCCGGAGGAGTTGCAGGTGGCAAAAATGATAAATGGCTTTGAGACTCAGTAGATAACATCCTTCCTGGGGTTGCGGTCTTACACCCCTGGTGCCCAGAGGAATGTTGTTGACAGCGGGGGCTGGGACGCTTCTACACATTGCGGAACGATAGTCAGTGGGTGCCAATCCCTGGAGGGAACCAGACATGCTCGACTCCCTTTGTTGCCTCGACGGCTGGCGGTGGTTCGGTGGAGGCAAGGCCACGCCGAAGAGAAACTTCCTCGTCAGAAGAATGAACATCATTTTCCCACCCTCCTGGGCCCGAAGATCTCCTGACCGAGTCTACAGACGACATCAGTGATGAGTAGACAATGAAACCTGTCCTCCCTCTGTCCCCATGTGTTTTCTAATCGTCTGATGAACTTTAACAAGAACTGAACTCTCTCTGATGCTGAGAACTGATGAACTTTGACAAGAACTGAACTGTTTCTGATGCTGAGAACTCCGTGTATAGTGGACATTGAACTCTCTCCTTTTCATCGTGAATGAAGATGAACAATTATCATGACTTTAGTCAGAATTAATACTGGCTGGTCATTTTAAATTTTGATTATCAATGAAGAAGTAATTTCGGATTTGATTTTGCACGTTTTGCATGAAGATTCTGGTGATCCGAATTAAATAGAAATTTGACATACTATCCAACTCCGTGCCTTTGTTGAGAAAGCAAGGCATGTGAATGAATGAGAAAGAGAGTTAGTCTATCTCCAAAATAGACAACAATGTTGCAACCCTTTCGGCTTTTGGGATGTAACAGGCCTATCAGCCTTTGTAGGCTATGTAAGGCTGTTACATACAAAAATCACTAGAATAGCTCTGACAGTCTGAGTAAGCCCAATTCAAGTAGCTATGTCCCTATTTCTTCGCCTGTTACGAATCGTGTAGGGAGACACAGTGGGTCTATTCTTTTAACCCCCAACCCACAGGGGGAGAGGATGGAGGACAGAGGACCAAATACTCTGCATATGCCTATGCATGTAGTAATAAGAACCAGTGGCAAGACACTCCCAACGGAGCGAGGCAACAGACGGTCTTCAGAGGAAGAGCCCCCGTCAGCAAGTGTTTTGGCCCTTTACACTTCCTGACACTCTGGGGAAGGAGGGCCACACTTGCTATAACCAGGTGTGGCCTTTCCCCTGAGAGTGTCAGGAAGTTTAAAGGGCTAAAACACTTGCTGAACACTTCGGCCCTTTAAACTTCCTTACCCTCTCGGGGGGGGGGGGGGGGGGGGGGGGGGGGGGGGGGGGGGGGGAGGGCAACACCTGCTATAACCAGGTGTGGCCCCATTCTATGAACCCGAGTCAGAAGTGACTCAGGCGCAGCTTGCAATGAATGTGTAATAGACTTGACCCTTCGCATTACAGCATTTGCGCCAAAAATAGTTTGCTCAGGATACTTTTTTTCCTCCACTTTTTACAGAGAGCATTCAGATGTCAAAACTTGTTTCCATTTCAACACAAACATCTTATTTTATCGAATAAACACTTGTTTATTGCCACAACAAGCATAATTTATGAGGATTTTACAAAATGATCTCAGAACTACTTTAACAGTGTATGTCAGGGAACAGAGGGCCATCTCACAAGCCTCTAGTGCAACCTCCATTTAATAATAATAATAATACAGACTATTTATATGCACATACCTTCCCTAATAGGCAAGCTCATGGCGTTTACAATGAGGAAGTCTACACTCATACAAAGCATTCTAACACTCGCACACTGTACAGTTGAAATAAAAGAAAAATTAAATACAATACAATTAATTAAGTAGCAGGCAATAAACAAAACACGAAACATAAAAGAGGCGCCTTGTGAAGCACTTCACTGCTCGTCAGGAAAGACTGACCGGAACAGGTGTGTCTTGAGGGAGGTTTTGAACTGGGACATGGAATCAGAGTGACGGACAGGGAAAGGTAGGCTATTCCACGTTACAGGGCCGATGTAAGAAAAAGCTCGCTGTCCTTGGGTTTTCTTTTTGCGACGGGGGACAATTAACGTTTTGGTGTCTGCAGCTGAACGGTTATTTCTAGCGGGGGTGTAGACAGTGAGAATTTCTTTGAGTGCGTGCGGTGCAGTTTGATTGAAGAAGTTGAAACACATAGTGGCAAGTTTATACTCTATCCTCTGAGCGACGGGGAGCCAATGCAGTGCACGAAGGAGTTTGGATGTGGGAGTTCTCTTGGGACATCTAAAAATTAATCTAGCAGCAGTGTTTTGGACTTTTTGCAGTTTGTTTAGCAGAGTGTCAGGAATGCCGGCAAGAAGAGAATTTCCATAATCAAGACGGGACAGAACAAGGGAAGTGACAAGGGTTTGAGTGGCCTGTTGTGAAAGATAGTGACGAATAGTGCCAATTTTCCTTAACTCGTAGTAAGCTAACTGGCAAACTTTGTTCACATGAACTCTCATAGAAAGATCATCATCGAACATGACACCTAAGTTCCTAACAGACTTTGAGAATTCTATCTCACTCTGACCTATGGTTAGTTTCAGGGCCTGATCGAATTCGCCTCTACCGCCAACCAGGAGAGCTTCGGTCTTTGAATCATTAAGTTTGAGTTTGTATATTTCAGTAAGAATCATTCCATCACGTGATATGAACTGTGCTAGAGACTCTTTTTCTGGCAGGCAAAGTCTCTAGTGGACTAGAATGGTGATGGATTGCCAACTATTAACCAGGGTTGGTGCAAAAAAACTAACAGAGAATCAGCTAGGTGGGTGATGGAAAAAATAAGCATGCAACTGAGTATACTTATACTGACATCTGCACTAGATGAAAACCGTCTTCAACTCCATGAGCAAGCAATAATTGTGCCGTAGCTGTATTGATTCCAAAATCCACATGCAAACCAACGAGACACATTCAAGCTACGAACGGAGTGTCATGCATTCGCAACACTGCAGATCTTAAGATGTTTCAAAATCTTGACAGAAGTTTGCCATTACGCTGACACTGACAGCACTATGCCTATGGTATTCAACTTTAGCAGTACAAGTGTTAATGAACAGAACTCTTGTCACACTTTCTAATTGTAAGGACGACCACTGACAGTCTACTTTCATGCAATATGAACTTTCCCTCTAGTGGACGGTTTTTCTTCCCTTTAAATAGTTCAAGTTGCCCTAGGCTATGCAAGCTCACTGATCAGCCTATTGTTACGAAGTACGAAGCCAATCTCACCTGTCAACTGTTACGCAAACCACGGATCCGTGCGCAAACAGAAGACGAGAAGTGCAACAGTGACAGTCAACTCGAGTCATGATAACAGTCAAGAGCGAGCTTACCTCTCAGACAACGAACCGATGAAAAGCCGGAACGAGATCACTCTTAGTGAGTCAGGGCTGTGAAGAGCTCGCGCATTTATCATCACATGCACCACCAGTGCATTGAACTCAGCTGTCAGTCACGTGCCTTCGCTCTGTGCTATGATTACGGCGGATGTTTCAACAGGTTTGGAGAGTAGCGTCCCCTTGACCTGCGCTGTTTCCCCAAAGGTTTCCCATCCTAAATAGGATGTATCACAGGAGAAACATTTTTATTACTAAGGACTCGTACCCAGGTCATTCTTCCAATGATGACGGAAGATAATATAGATGCCCAGCAGGACTGGAACATCAGGGGATTCCACGACTTGAGAGGTTTAATTCACAGCTGGGTGGTGAGGCCCACCCTCCCGAGAGTGTCAGAAAGACAGAGCCGAAACACTTGAGGACGGGGGAGGGGGCTCTTCCTCTGAGGACCGTCAGTCGTCTCGCTTCTCATGAAGTTTCTTGTCCTCTTATGGTCATACCCAAAGTTAATCTATTGATGTCATTACAGCCGAATTTCTTTTGTTAGCCTTAATTATACCACTTGCCCTCCATTTTGCCTTAGAGGATGGTCTTGGAAGGGCAGTTGTGACAGGTTAGTGGCCATAACTGGAGAGCTTGCAGCATTTTACTATTAGAGGCAGAAATGTTTCCAAGTGCCAAAATTGTTTTCACTACAATGCTAGTATATAACATCTGGCCAGCACAAGTTTCCTTTAAATGGTGTGTGTTTGTGTGTGTGTGTGTGCATGCGTGTGTGTGTGTGCTGCATGGTGTTGTGTGTGTATACAAAAGCAGTTTCATGTACTACAACATAGAAAAACAATGAACAAAACATGTTTCTATTGTGTCTAATTTATTTCAGAATTACATCAACACAAAGGATCAGAAGAATATCAAGGTTCTACATCACATAAGATATTCCTAATAGAAAACCAAACAAGAAGGGCAAAGCCCATACGACTCACATGCTTGACCTTGACCTTTATATGACCTTGACCTTCAGGTGCCCTTCAAGGTCAAAAATGGTGCTTATTGGCACTTTCTACCATGAGATATAGTCACTTTTAGTGGTTCACTACCACATTTTGGTCACATTTCATAAGGGTCAAAGTGACCTTGACCTTGATGATATGTGACCAAATGTGTCTCATGATGAAAGTATAACATGTGCCCCACATAATTATTAAGTTTGAAACAGTTATCTGCCATAGTTCAGGGTCAAGGTCACTTCAAAATATGTATACGATCCAACTTTGAAGAGCTCCTGTGACCTTGACCTTGAAGCAAGGTCAACCAAACTGGTATCAATAGATAGGGCTTGCTTTGACCTATATACCACTTGTAGCTGAGGTCGCCATTCTCAATAACGTGGGAGAAAATTGGGAAAATGTGAAAAATGACTGTTTTTGAGACCACATTTATGGCTCCTGTGACCTTGACCTTGAAGCAAGGTCAAGTCACTGTGTATGTTTTTTGAGGCCTTGTCATCATACACCATCATGCCACATTTGGTGTTGATAGACTTAATAGTCTCAGAGAAAAATCCAACGTTTAAGTTTTTTACGCCCGGACGCCCGGACGCCCGGATGGACGGACGGACGGACGAAAAGGCTCAGTACATAGACTCACTTTTGCTTCGCATGTGAGTCAAAAACCCATAGGGCAAAGATAGAATAAGGATTTGGGCCTAAAACAAGACTGAAAATTTATATTTAAAAAAAGGGGGAAAAGTACAACACAGATTAATGTGTGCCGACTAATGTAGCAAATCAATGGACACTGAAGCTCAGTAATGTACACATAAAAATGTTCTCCAATTTTTGTGTGAATAGAAACCAACAACATCATGTTGCATGAACAAAAACAGTTTCAGCACATTGTTTCAGGAAAAAAAGGCAACACTCAACTATGAGACTGCTGAGTAAACACACGTTTAAGCCATCATGGAAAGACACCACATGCACAAAATATATATTATTTTTAAGATATGACACGTCTCATCTGCCTTTTGGGGCACCAGACTTTATCTAGAGATGAAAGGAAAAATGTCTAATGATACAAAAGTCAAAGGCAGTTAATTGTCATATAAATTACAACTTTTTAAACAGCTTTCTGAAAGGATTTGAGAAAAACCAAAAATCAAATAGTTGATCAACCTTGACACTTAATTTTTTTTACAGTTGCACTCAGAAAACTGCCTGTCTGAGATGCTTAGGTCCATAGTAAATGAAAGAACCTTAATTAGTCAAGTGGTAACTGCGATGCCAGAAGAGTGTGAACTTCAAGTACAAAAGCTGACAGACAGGAAAACCACTATTAGCAATAATTCATAAGATAAAATCCATAGGCAAGGAACAATAGGTACAGGATAGAAAACATCTGAAACGAGTCTTCTTACACACCATCAGTTTTTCATAATTACAACTATCATAACAGATATAAGAGGCATGAGTTGTGACCAAACTACAGTGATTTTGAAGCATTCTCCTTAGTGTGACAGTCTTGCACACTCACATCAAACGCACATAGGTGAGCTGTGTTTGTTTGAACCATTAGCAGTTGTTCATAATTGTGAAGCTCACTTGTCTGCATATTGATAGTGATTTCAACACAAGCTGTCAAGACATTCTTATTAATCATATGTGTGGCAGCCTGGGAAAACCCTTCACATGGTCAAATAATTCATGTTTATTTTTGTGATCTTATCATATCATACTCTCCTTCCCATGCTAAGAACACTTTGTTTCCTACAAATATCTTAGAAGCAGCACCTAATGCCATACAATGATTGCAACATACCATGTCTGTGCATTAGAACTACTTAGTGAATGTTCATGCAGTCAGTTTAGAATTGTGGCCCTAGAAAAGAGTTGTCCTATGATTCCCAAATCGTGACAGGGTTTCAGAGTTGTGATGAGGTAAAATCATCCCAGATGTCATTTCCTTAATTGAAGAACAGATTGACAAAATTCTTGACAGCAAGCAGACACAGGTGATTTTGACAACAGCAGAAAAATATAGTTTGTGTGCATGTGCATCATTTTTAGTTTGAGGTATTACAGATAGATGAAATATCAAATCAAACTAAAATGTGACGAACTCATTTTTGACAATTTAGGCCTGTATCTCAAAAGTATGTCCTGTGACTTCCAATGGGTTTTCTCAGGCCGCCACACATCCTTCTGTAAAATGGAATGTGTGGGATATCACTAAACAGCAGAGGTTTATTGTTTGTTTTCCACTTAGTGACTATGAAATGTGAACTAATTTTCTGATTTGGTGTATCCACAGAGAGAGAGAGAGAAAGAAAACAAATTTCCCCCTCCAAATTAACAAATCCTATGCAATAATGAACTCTTATCGACATCTTTGATATACAGTTCCTTTTTTACGCCTAAGTGAGTTGGTGCATTTGCCACCAATTGTTCCATTCAACACTGATAGAAAATGGACCGAGGTATCATAACTGATTAAATTTTGCATGCACAAAAAATTATGATGAAGATGATGATGATGATGATGATGATGAAGATTTACACATGCTTGATCTATTAATAAAGTAAGCTGGAGCACCCCTTGAAATTTGTTGATACTTTGGAATTCCCAGTAGATATTCATTAGTTGCAAAAGCAGCCTTAGTGAAAATCTGTACTGCCATGAAGATGGAAGATTAAAATGAAGTGGGATGATGCAGGGAGATCCCCTCATTCTCTTCTCATCCAGCAGTCGTTACTGATGAAAGCCCCAGATAAAAACAGAGGTGAAAACACTGATGTAAAGTTGCTGTCTCTTTGTGCAGCTCTCCATAGACTCATAACTTGGGTAAAATATCTCATGCAGGAATGTGTTCCGTCACACAGGTTCTGACATTTTGAAACAAGAGCAGCTGTCATCTTCAACACATTATCTCCATTTGATATTCTATTTTGTTCCTGCATTCTTTTCTAGCAAGGATTGACTGAGTGAAACAACAGAAATGTTGTATATTACTCATCATTTACCCCAAAACTGCTGGCTTTTCTGCGTAATTTCGCACCAGAAGAGATGAGATTTCCACATAATTGTGGAACCCCTGCCACTGCAGGGAATCCATAAAATAAATTATAATTCATCACAATTCACACCAAGTAATTTATACAAAAATATATTTTGCCCAAATAATAGTTATCCTCACATTTGGTACAAGTACAGTTTGCCCCAAACAACCCCCTGCAATTTATCCATTGTGTGCAG
Source organism: Theodoxus fluviatilis (assembly GCA_034096865.1). Taxonomy (NCBI): domain Eukaryota; kingdom Metazoa; phylum Mollusca; class Gastropoda; order Cycloneritida; family Neritidae; genus Theodoxus; species Theodoxus fluviatilis. The sequence goes on from JAWQFJ010001641.1 coordinate 10,097, forward strand.
ATTAAAAACATCTCTGTATTTATATTAATCCAATATTGCCATGCAGATAGCACAATTTTGTAAATTGCACAAAAACAATCTGCATGGATGGAAAAATATTGGCCAAACCAACATGCAGAGACAACTTTTATGCAAGAACAATTTGCATGGATGCATGAATTAAAAATGTAGAAAATGTAGATGATGCATTTATACAAACCTGCAAGAATCATTTGCATGGATGAACAGACAAACATATACACTTTCATTATCAGGCAGAATGTATTTTGCATGTGCAATACAGGAAAGATTTCACACTGACTGGAAAATATTTATGAAACCTCCATTTATTCTGCATTTACATACATGTACATTCAGCAGCATAGCCAATTTGAGTTGACAAGGCCATCACTCTGCATACTTTGGCATTTGGGCAAAAAATATGTGCATTGAAATGGCCATTCAACAGTGAGCTTCCATTAAATCTGGTTGGAACGGCAGGGCATTATTTTTCCATGAGTAATAGGCATCCATCAGTCCCAAAAGACCATGGATCTGTGCTGCTGGGTGCCAGTCCCGTCCCATCGACAGCGTCTGCTGTGGCTCAGGAGTCCCATGCGGGAGTGGCAGTCCAAACCGCAGCATTCGCATGTGAAGGTCTAAGCTGGTCTGTCTGCCCAGGCTGGGTCTTCCTCCAGAGGAACTTGTTATCTGTCTTCTCCATGAGGTTTTTCTCACACTGCGAGAGGCCTCTCTGCGCTCCTTGTCTCCAGCGCTCCCCTCCAAGCAGCCACCTCCCAGGTGTCCTCGCCAATTTCCCATGAGCATGAACTTTTGAAGTCATAGTGAATTACACAACACTCAAGCCCAGCTGCTTTACCCATACTGCTCCTTGCTGCCCATCAAAGGTGCGAGTAGCTCTCCAGCTTTCCTCCCCAAACTCATTGTTCTCAATGTTGTGACAAGGTGAATAACAAAAGGCAGCTGTGTCTCGGGGACATCACTTACCTGAAATTTGGAACACTGTGTCTAAGGCGAGAAGCAAAAGAGGGGGCAGTTGGGAAGCAGGTCAGTGCGGAAATGACAGCTAAAAGTGGAGTTTGTTGGTATGGACCATCATGCTTATCCAGTACATGCACATCCAAAATCATCAGCTACATTGAGACAGGTAAATGCAGTCCAGATCTTGCAACCTGCTCACACAATTATTGAGGTCTCACATGCAGCTCTTCCTTCATATGACTTTCCATGGACAAGCGCAGCAAACTCTACATCCAGATATGGTGAACAGAAATCTGACCACCAAGCATATTTTCTGCCAAGCACAGCAAGACAAAAAGTGTATCAGAAACAATGCTCATTACACATTCTGATCTATCATTTTCTGAGCCAGTTCTGGCAAAATTCAACACTTTAAAAGCAGATCTTGAATGAAGAAATGTTGACCAAGGGCAAGGAATTTATGTTTCTTTTTGATTTGTGGGGGCGAGTGTAGAGAAGTTTCTTGGGCTTTGGATACAGGGTTTCTCAACCCGTTTACTGCCGCACATGGGTTAGGCTCTTGATCTACCAGAGTGGTTGGAACACCCAGCTAGGTTTTAATGACCGGATCCTGTCCTAACAGTCCCCAGTAGCCTCTTTGCCTGCTTGGGGCCGCCCCTGGCTGAGCTACTGGAGCAGGCCCTGAAAGCCCAGCAGCCAGGGGTTCCAGCTGATGAAGGAGACACACAGCCCCTCCAGCTGTGTTAGCACTGCCAAGGTTTTATATGGACAAGGTTGTACTGACAACAAAACCTGACGATGAAGCTTCACTAAAGATTCATGTTCTTGATACCTGTCAATAGGTTTCCCAAGACAATACCTTCCTGGGTCATGTGTTGATGTAAACATACTAATCCCCCTTGCCCTCCACGTTATGTCAAGCCAGAGTAAAACAATGGCGCATTTTGTTAATGCAAAAGTGTTTGTGCTGGGCACAACATACTGACCATGACATTATAATTCAAAAGAAAGAAGAGCTGGGTCTGTATGGCAGCTCATCAATAAAGCTGCAGAAATTACATGAATCCATAAATAATTAGCTTCATTTGAACTTGTAATTTTCACACAGCTCAGGGTCTGTGCCACAACTCATTGATAAAGCTGCAGAAATGACATGAATCATACATGATTAGCTGTTTTATATCTAGAATTATCACACAGTTCAATTCCTTCCTTTTCGAAACTGAGTAACATCAATCAAAGATGTAGGAAGGGTTTTGATTAATTTTTGGGGCACAAGCACAGAATTCACTGCAGGCATGTAGGAACTTAGAAACAGTAGAATAAACCCTATCTGCACTAGTAATCAGTTTTGTTTATTTATTTGTATTTTTGTTATGTTCAGTAACACCAGATTGTGCCAGTTTCCCACACTCACAGTCAAGTAAAAGATCAATGAGAAAAAAAAATTCTCCTGAGGCAATACTTTCAGGCATACACATGACAAGCCTGTTCAAAATGGTGCTTATCAACATCAATCCCCCCCTCCCAAAAAAAAAAAAAATCATAAAATGACAAAAGTTTAATCAAACCTAATTCTTGACAACAAAACGAACATAAATATTCAAACAAAAAAGAAAAGGCAGTAAACATCAAAGTAAGAAAAAACAACAACAGGCATTTGACAGTCAACTGAAGCTTCCAACTTCTAGCAACTTAATTCAAGTTGCCAACACAATAGTAGGGCATCCTGTTGTAGTGGTGAAAGGCGGGACTGTGCTAGCTCTCAGCTCTTCTGGCGTGACCAAATGTGGTTCAGAAGACTGATGCATGAACCTCACACTTGAGGGCAGTGGGGGAAACTCAAATATCTCTGAGTGGGTCATTATGGGCAGCAGCCTTCCACTTTTTCCTAGCTCTGGCGAAGTTGAGCTGATGACTAAATCTAAATGCAGGGTTCCTGCAGACTTCCAAGAAACAATGTCAAGACTTTCCCATCACTTTTACATGACAAAAAAAGAAGAAGAAGATTGAATGAAAATTTCTTGCACAAATCTGTGGCAACGTACTATTGCTTCTCACTGCTAGGGCATCAGGCTTCTCCAGTTCACAGTAATGGACAGCGGAATACAGGTTTTGCATTTCCTGCTCAATAACATTGTGCTCCGTCAAGAGAAGTAACTCTGTACATCATGTGACAGGAAGTCATCACTCCCACACCAATAAGCACAAAAACAATAAAACTGCAACCAATGCAGAAATATTAAAACTTTTTCATGACTTTTCAGTTTTAGCTAACATTTCAAATCTTCTCAAGGTTCTTAAAATATTTGTCAGATGTAAAAACTTTTCCTGGTTTTCAATGACCCTGTAAATATATTTTGACATGGTTCCTTGTTAATCCAAAATCATGAGAGCACAGCTGCAGGGCAGCACTGCCTGGCGAGAAAACAGTCCCAGGTTGTTGCTGAAGATCACTGCTGATGAATCGGCACCAGTGGGCTGAGGGCAGCCAAGTCAAGCACTTCAACAAATCCTCGGGCCAACATGGTTCTGGTTAGACAAATAATCAACCCCAATATAAGATCTCAAGGGAAAATTAAAGCTGGACAGTAAAATGCACGGAACACACATTGCATGACATAGCAATCCAGTCATTGTGAAATGTATACTACAACTCTGGATAGTAATGACAGTGGCCCAAAGATTGAACTGATGGTACAGGAACCCTATTCTCAGTGAAGGTTGGTACCAGAGATCATAAGCGTACACAGTGCAGTTCTGTACAACCATAAGTTCAGTCAAGCAGGACAGTACCTGTAAGATATGGGAGCAGTACGTGCACGTGAACATGAAAGAGATCGAGAACAGCAGCATTTCAATTGCTCTGAAGCAGTTCACCATACATGTGTAATACAATACAGGGCAGAAATCAAAATATACAATATCACTCATTAGACTAAACAATCTATCCAATCAGCTATTCACTTGGACCTGCTCCAATACCCTGGTAGCCTCTTTCGCTGCTCAGAATCGCCTCTGTAAGAGCTTCTGCAGCAGCTCCCGAAAGCCCTACTGATGAAGGAAGCATCGAGTGGCTCCAGTCATGTGTTACAACTTCAAGGTAAAAATACATATTACTCTATCTCAGCGTGGTGAATATCAGTAGGATGCAATCTGGACACTGTTTGCTAGGGATTCTTGAACCGTTTTTAATGTGCATCAATCGATAGCAAACAGTGTCCAGCTTGCATCCTACTGATATTCACCACGCTGAGATAGAGTAATATGTATTTTTACCTTGAAGTTGTAACACATGACTGGAGCCACTCGATGCTTCCTTCATCAGTAGGGCTTTCGGGAGCTGCTGCAGAAGCTCTTACAGAGGCGATTCTGAGCAGCGAAAGAGGCTACCAGGGTATTGGAGCAGGTCCAAGTGAATAGCTGATTGGATAGATTGTTTAGTCTAATGAGTGATATTGTATATTTTGATTTCTGCCCTGTATTGTATTACACATGTATGGTGAACTGCTTCAGAGCAATTGAAATGCTGCTGTTCTCGATCTCTTTCATGTTCACGTGCACGTACTGCTCCCATATCTTACAGGTACTGTCCTGCTTGACTGAACTTATGGTTGTACAGAACTGCACTGTGTACGCTTATGATCTCTGGTACCAACCTTCACTGAGAATAGGGTTCCTGTACCATCAGTTCAATCTTTGGGCCACTGTCATTACTATCCAGAGTTGTAGTATACATTTCACAATGACTGGATTGCTATGTCATGCAATGTGTGTTCCGTGCATTTTACTGTCCAGCTTTAATTTTCCCTTGAGATCTTATATTGGGGTTGATTATTTGTCTAACCAGAACCATGTTGGCCCGAGGATTTGTTGAAGTGCTTGACTTGGCTGCCCTCAGCCCACTGGTGCCGATTCATCAGCAGTGATCTTCAGCAACAACCTGGGACTGTTTTCTCGCCAGGCAGTGCTGCCCTGCAGCTGTGCTCTCATGATTTTGGATTAACAAGGAACCATGTCAAAATATATTTACAGGGTCATTGAAAACCAGGAAAAGTTTTTACATCTGACAAATATTTTAAGAACCTTGAGAAGATTTGAAATGTTAGCTAAAACTGAAAAGTCATGAAAAAGTTTTAATATTTCTGCATTGGTTGCAGTTTTATTGTTTTTGTGCTTATTGGTGTGGGAGTGATGACTTCCTGTCACATGATGTACAGAGTTACTTCTCTTGACGGAGCACAATGTTATTGAGCAGGAAATGCAAAACCTGTATTCCGCTGTCCATTACTGTGAACTGGAGAAGCCTGATGCCCCTAGCAGTGAGAAGCAATAGTACGTTGCCACAGATTTGTGCAAGAAATTTTCATTCAATCTTCTTCTTCTTTTTTTGTCATGTAAAAGTGATGGGAAAGTCTTGACATTGTTTCTTGGAAGTCTGCAGGAACCCTGCATTTAGATTTAGTCATCAGCTCAACTTCGCCAGAGCTAGGAAAAAGTGGAAGGCTGCTGCCCATAATGACCCACTCAGAGATATTTGAGTTTCCCCCACTGCCCTCAAGTGTGAGGTTCATGCATCAGTCTTCTGAACCACATTTGGTCACGCCAGAAGAGCTGAGAGCTAGCACAGTCCCGCCTTTCACCACTACAACAGGATGCCCTACTATTGTGTTGGCAACTTGAATTAAGTTGCTAGAAGTTGGAAGCTTCAGTTGACTGTCAAATGCCTGTTGTTGTTTTTTCTTACTTTGATGTTTACTGCCTTTTCTTTTTTGTTTGAATATTTATGTTCGTTTTGTTGTCAAGAATTAGGTTTGATTAAACTTTTGTCATTTTATGATTTTTATTTTTTTTTTGGGGGGGGGAGGGGATTGATGTTGATAAGCACCATTTTGAACAGGCTTGTCATGTGTGTATGCCTGAAAGTATTGCCTCAGGAGAATTTTTTTTTCTCATTGATCTTTTACTTGACTGTGAGTGTGGGAAACTGGCACAATCTGGTGTTACTGAACATAACAAAAATACAAATAAAATAAACAAAACTGATTACTAGTGCAGATAGGGTTTATTCTACTGTTTCTAAGTTCCTACATGCCTGCAGTGAATTCTGTGCTTGTGCCCCAAAAATTAATCAAAACCCTTCCTACATCTTTGATTGATGTTACTCAGTTTCGAAAAGGAAGGAATTGAACTGTGTGATAATTCTAGATATAAAACAGCTAATCATGTATGATTCATGTCATTTCTGCAGCTTTATCAATGAGTTGTGGCACAGACCCTGAGCTGTGTGAAAATTACAAGTTCAAATGAAGCTAATTATTTATGGATTCATGTAATTTCTGCAGCTTTATTGATGAGCTGCCATACAGACCCAGCTCTTCTTTCTTTTGAATTATAATGTCATGGTCAGTATGTTGTGCCCAGCACAAACACTTGTGCATTAACAAAATGCGCCATTGTTTTACTCTGGCTTGACATAACGTGGAGGGCAAGGGGATTAGTATGTTTACATCAACACATGACCCAGGAAGGTATTGTCTTGGGAAACCTATTGACAGGTATCAAGAACATGAATCTTTAGTGAAGCTTCATCGTCAGGTTTTGTTGTCAGTACAACCTTGTCCATATAAAACCTTGGCAGTGCTAACACAGCTGGAGGGGCTGTGTGTCTCCTTCATCAGCTGGAACCCCTGGCTGCTGGGCTTTCAGGGCCTGCTCCAGTAGCTCAGCCAGGGGCGGCCCCAAGCAGGCAAAGAGGCTACTGGGGACTGTTAGGACAGGATCCGGTCATTAAAACCTAGCTGGGTGTTCCAACCACTCTGGTAGATCAAGAGCCTAACCCATGTGCGGCAGTAAACTGGTTGAGAAAACCCTGTATCCAAAGCCCAAGAAACTTCTCTACACTCGCCCCCACAAATCAAAAAGAAACATAAATTCCTTGCCCTTGGTCAACATTTCTTCATTCAAGATCTGCTTTTAAAGTGTTGAATTTTGCCAGAACTGGCTCAGAAAATGATAGATCAGAATGTGTAATGAGCATTGTTTCTGATACACTTTT
>JAWQFJ010001641.1:22157-24657 GCA_034096865.1 Theodoxus fluviatilis
AGAGAGAGAGAGAGAGAGAGCGAGAGAGAGAGAGTGAGAGAGAGAGAGTGAGAGAGAGAGAGAGAGAGTGAGAGAGTGAGAGAGAGTGAGTGAGAGTGAGAGAGAGAGAGAGAGAGAGAGAGAGAGAGAGAGAGAGAGAGAGAGAGAGAGAGAGAGGGAAATCACAATGTAAACAACTCGGGACACTCGAATCCTCTCAGAGCTTCACATCATACTTCAGATCACACTTAGATTGTGCGTCGAAGTCGATCGATCGCGCAATATGCGAGTGCATTTAATGATATTTTTAACGAGTCAATGTAGTTTGCGCGAGCTCTGTTCTATAATCACGCACTGCAGAAATGCTGATAACGAGAGAGACCTAATATTCAACAGCACTACACTACACCGATCCACGCCATATTTAGTTACGTCTGCTTGCAAGGTCGAACCTAGCTTCGTCACTTCATGCCTGCATACTGCGATAATAAACAAGCAACAGACGTATCTGCTTACAAACCAAAGAATGAACACCTTTTGGTACTCTCTCACTGCGTTCTGAAGCCAATTTGTACTGACCAGAGACCGAAATTTGTCGGCATAGATCAGTTGCCTGCAAAATTAGCCATTTCGAACTCGTGGCAGAAATAATGAAGGATCCCTGGATATAATCAGAGCTGTCACCCTTGTAGTTTCGTATATAATGGATTCTATGGTTTAGCCTAAATAATGCATTATTTACGTAAATAATGGATTCTATGGTTTAGCTAAACCATGAAATTCATGGTTTACCTAAATAATGCATTATTTACGTAAATAATGGATTTTATGGTTTAGCTAAACCACGAAATTCATGGTTTACCTAAATAATACATTATTTACGTAAATAATGAATTCTATGGTTTAGCTAAACAATGAAATTCATGGTTTACCTAAATAATGCATTATTTACGTAAATAATGCATTGTTTAGGAGCTCTGCTAAATAATGGATTATTTACGTAAATAATGGATTATTTACGTAAATAATGGATTATTTACGTAAATAATGCATTGTTTAGGAAATCTGCTAAATAATGCTAGAAAAATGCTAGAAAAATGCAAAAATAATTATTTTACAAAGGGAATGCCATAGAGACGGGTGTGGGTGTGAAATAAAGGGGTAGAGATTGGGGTGGAGGTGGGGGTAGGGATGGGGGTGGGCATTGGGGTGGGGATGGGGGTGGGCATTGGGGTGGGGATGGGGGTGGGGGTGGAGATGCGGGTGGGGATGGGGGTAGGGGTAGGGATAGGGGTGTGGAAGAGGTTGTGGAGATTTGGGTGCAGTCGGTACAAGGTAAATAGTAAATGTGTATCTATTCCATCGTGACCTGCATCCCCTGAGGGTCACGCACAATGCCTACCTTTACTCCCGGGGCAGAGGGCTTTCTCATGTCATTTCAACCACCGTCAACACTCCCCCAGGGAACCCGCAACCAGGCTGCGATGAACACGTCACATTATCTCTTACACTTTTCCACCACAGTTCCGAAAGAAAACTGGTTTGTCTCTGGGTGAAGAGAAGCAACTTGAGCGAAACACATGTACTTTGCCCTCACAGGCAACCAGTTTCACTCCTGAGTGGAGGAAGCAATGCTGGTAAGACACATTGCCCAAGAATGCGACTCAAGGGTGGGGACTGTTTTCCAATGCCTTTCCCACAGACCACAAGCGCCTGTAATTTACTGTGTGAACTGAGTTTCTTCAGTCGGAGTTCTTTGAACTGGATTCACTCCAGAAGGCAGATTTGGCGCCAATGCCTGACTGTCTGGGTCAGTCTGAATATTTCTCGTGTTAGTTTAAGTTGTCTGTGTCGGTCTGTATGTTTCTTGTGTCGATCTGTATGTTTCTTGTGTCGATCTGTATGTTTCTTGTGTCGGTCTGTATGTTTCTTGTGTCGATCTGTACGTTTTTTGTGTCAGCCTATATGTTTCTTGTGTCTGTCTGTATGTTTCTTGTGTCGATCTGTATGTTTCTTGTGTCGATCTGTATGTTTCTTGTGTCGATCTGTATGTTTCTTGTGTCGGTCTGTACGGTTTTTGTGTCAGCCTATAATTATGTTTCTTGTGTCAGTCTGTATGTTTCTTGTGTCGGTCTGTATGTTTCTTGTGTCGATCTGTATGTTTCTTGTGTCGATCTGTATGTTTCTTGTGTCGATCTGTATGTTTCTTGTGTCGGTCTGTATGTTTCTTGTGTCGGTCTGTACGTTTTTTGTGTCAGCCTATAATTATGTTTCTTGTGTCAGTCTGCATGTTTCTTGTGCCAGTCTGCATGTTTCTTGTGCCAGTATGTGTCTTGTGTCAGTGTGTATGTTTCTTGTGCCAGTCTGTGTCTTGTGTCAGTCTGCATGTTTCTTGTGCCGGTATGTGTCTTGTGTCAGTGTGTATGTTTCTTGTGCCAGTCTGTGTCTTGTGTCAGTGTGTATGTTTCTTGTGCCAGTCTGTGTCTTGTGTCAGTGTGTATGTTTCTTGTGCCAGTCTGTG
>JAWQFJ010001641.1:34657-44657 GCA_034096865.1 Theodoxus fluviatilis
GAGTTATCTTCTATAGTTCAGGGTCAAGGTCACTTCAAAATAAGTATACAATCCAACTTTAAAGAGCTCCTGTGATCTTGACCTTGAAGCAACGTCAATCAAACTGGTATCAAAAGATAGGGATTACTTTGCCCTATACACCATATATAGGTCAGGTATCCAATCTCAAAAACGTCAGAGAAAATGGGGAAAATGTGAAAAATGACTGTTTTTAAGACAACATTTACGGCCCCTGCGACCTTGACCTTGAAGAAAGGACAAGTCACTATGTATGTTTTTTGACGCCTTGTCAGCATACACCATTATGCCAAATCGGGTGTTGATAGACTTAATAGTCTCCGAGAAAAATCCAACGTTAAAGTTTGTTACGGACGACACCACGCCCGGACGGACAAAACGGGTGAGTACATAGACTCACTTTTGCTTCGCATGTGAGTTAAATAAAAGCATTAGGGCTTCCCTAACATCCCCTCAACAAAAAAACTTGAGTTTACTCATTTCTTCTTCCATACAAAACAGCTTTGAAATAAAGGAAGAAAAGATAACACTGATAGGAAGCAATCCCGGAAAGGCTTCCATAAACGGGCCACACTATTGTAAGCGTCCGTGGAGAGGGGTGTGGACAGACGGCCAAGCTGCCGGGCCATATGAGCTAGCGAGCAACAGCATCTGACTGGCAAGAGATCTTGGTTGGTTAATTCTCAGTGAAGTCGCAGTGATTCATACATAGATGCCAAAAGGATTTGACGATTCGAGAGGGAAAAAACTCGTAAAAACGCAGCCAATCAGATATTGTATCCCACTAGTTTGTGTTTCCGGCCAGCTTGGCTGTCTTTCTCACACCCCTCTCTTCGGACGAATCCACTCGTGTGGCCCGTTTATGGAAGCCTTTCTGGCCGGAATCCCTCGGACATAAATGTGTTCCCTGGCTTTAAGTCTTCACGACGTTCTTGTTGGAGAAGCCTTCGCCGTGAGAAAGGTGTGAAGTGTGGCTCGTGGTGCAAAAGGACATGCATGCAGTGAGGCATGAGACGGACCTGGTGGAGCGCGACAAAGAAACACGAGACACGAGAGATATGTCTACCTCTTGCTGGCATATGCATGAAGTTTGCTGAAATTATGTATGTGGTCTAAAGGTGTTCGGAACAGCAAGTTGCAAGTTCTACTGTCACTGATCCATTTTTTATCCGCTTTTTAGTCATCATAATCTTCATGAACATTCCAAGTTAAAAGGTACACGACGTGAGCTAAGACTTATAACTCGTAGGGTCAAGGTAGGATTAAAACTGTGACCAAAATTTGCATACGTTCCAATTTGACGGAAACAACGATGCAAACATTTCAATGTAAGAAAAGACGAGAGAGTTAAAGCTCAAGTGGAAAAAAAAACTTTGCAGAACAATAATAAAACGTGCGAACATTTCAATTTTACGTAATTCAGTTTGCATGGAGTTTAATAAATGAAATGACGAAAGCATACAAAATCGATGGAAAAAAACTGATACCATTTGCATACATGATCATTCATACAATGACGTAATCACAACAAAAATAGACGGCTATTTTTACCCGAAGGCGTAGGAGGCGCACCAAAGGCCTGCCACCAGACTGTGTACTCCAACGTCCTCCCCGTCACAGGCCTCTCTGTAAGCACAGAAACAACACATGTGCCACACAGACACTCCACACACAGACCTCTCTGTCAACACACAAGCAACACATGTGTCACACAGACACTTCCGTCTCAGGCCTCTCTGTCAACACACAAACAACACATGTGTCACACAAACACTTCCGTCTCAGGCCTCTCTGTCAACACACAAACAACACATGTGTCACACAGACACTTCCGTCACAGGCCTCTCTGTCAACGCACAAACAACACATGTGTCACACAGACACTTCCGTCACAGGCCTCTCTGTCAACACACAAACAACACATGTGTCACACAAACACTTCCGTCACAGGCCTCTCTGTCAACACACAAACAACACATGTGTCACACAGACACTTCCGTCACAGGCCTCTCTGTCAACACACAAACAACACATGTGTCACACAGACACTTCCGTCACAGGCCTCTCTGTCAACACACAAACAACACATGTGTCACACAGACACTTCCGTCACAGGCCTCTCTGTCAACACACAAACAACACATGTGTCACACAAACACTTCCGTCACAGGCCTCTCTGTCAACACACAAACAACACATGTGTCACACAAACCCTTCCGTCACAGGCCTCTCTGTCAACACACAAACAACACATGTTTCATACAGACACTTCCGTCACAGGCCTCTCTGTCAACACACAAACAACACATGTGTCACACAGACACTAAACACACAGGCCTCTCTGTCAACACACAAACAACACATGTGTCACACATACACTCCACACACAGGCCTCTCTGTCAACACACAAACAGCACATGTGTCACACAGACACATCCGTCACAGGCCTCTCTGTCAACACACAAACAACACATGTGTCACACAAACCCTTCCGTCACAGGCCTCTCTGTCAACACACAAACAACACATGTGTCATACAGACACTTCCGTCACAGGCCTCTCTGTCCACACACAAACAACACATGTGTCACACAGACACTTCCGTCACAGGCCTCTCTGTCAACACACAAACAACACATGTGCCACACAGACACTACACACACAGGCCTCTCTGTCAACACACAAACAACACATGTGCCACACAGACACTCCACACACAGGCCTCTCTGTCAACACACAAACAACACATGTGTCACACAAACACTCCACACACAGGCCTCTCTGTCAACACACAAACAACACATGTGTCACACAGACACTTCCGTCACAGGCCTCTCTGTCAACACACAAACAACACATGTGTCACACAGACACTTCCGTCACAGGCCTCTCTGTCAACACACAAACAACACATGTGTCACACAAACACTCCACACACAGGCCTCTCTGTCAACACACAAACAACACATGTGTCACACAGACACTTCCGTCACAGGCCTCTCTGTCAACACACAAACAACACATGTGTCACACAAACACTTCCGTCACAGGCCTCTCTGTCAACACACAAACAACACATGTGTCACACAGACACTTCCGTCACAGGCCTCTCTGTCAACACACAAACAACACATGTGTCACACAAACACTCCACACACAGGCCTCTCTGTCAACACACAAACAACACATGTGTCACACAGACACTTCCGTCACAGGCCTCTCTGTCAACACACAAACAACACATGTGTCACACAGACACTTCCGTCACAGGCCTCTCTGTCAACACACAAACAACACATGTGTCACACAGACACTTCCGTCACAGGCCTCTCTGTCAACACACTGTTACGAACGGGGCTCTTTATCTCCCATTCAAGAGAGGTAGGTCTAGGGGTTTGTCTTTCCGTTCCATAACATTCTCTTTCATTCCATGCAATGCAAGTGAACAAGACCGTACAGAGGAGAAAGTGTGGATTGAACTTTAAAGATGACTTTTAATAATGCAGGTGAAATGATAATTCTTAATGTAACTAATTTAAGGTATCAAAATGTAAGGTTTAGCCAGCCAGCCTGTAAGATACAACTTATCTGATCGCGTCAGTCACTGCTGACCGCCGTTGAACGTGTAGTGTCTTTCTGATAGGGGTGAAGACGGTGGATCACTAGTTGGGTGATTTAGAGCCGGGTCAGGGCTCGTTGAAGCGTGAAGCTGGTGGAAGGGAGGGTTCCATCTTTCGTCTCCCCTCCTAGGTGAAACGTGGAGTAGGTCGGGCTTGGCGTGGTCAGTTGCCTCGTCATGGCGATTGGCGTGGGGGCGGGCGTTGAGGCTTGGTCCGTGGTCATGGCGTGGGTCGGGGAGCGGTCAGGTCTAATCAGGCATGACTGCCTGATGCTCTCTCGGCTGGGCGGCGGATTCGCATTCCGTCCCCGTCTGGTTGACCTCCAGCGCTTTCCGTCGCACGGTCAGGTGCGGCGGGCAGGTGTGGCGCGAGGTGTTGGCAGGAAGAGAGAGAGGGAGAGGGTCGGGGAGGGTTTTATAGATGCACTCAGTGTCCGGTGCTGACCAATCGCGCTCCAGACGCCATCTTGCCCTCATCACGAGACCCCGGTCATGGGACCTTGTTTACAAGCTGGATCCTTTTGTCTCCTCTGGTCACGAGATGTGGATCAGGCGACCTGCATCACGAGGCTGGCGTCACGAGACTGGGCTCCTTTGTCTACACACACTGACCAGTCCTATTTTTGGCACAGGCACGACGCAGTAGAAACGTTCAAATCTCCTTTGTCCTTTTCAAAATCCCACCCTGACACAATTTCCTAACTGCTGGCTGGGTTATCTAAAAGCTAGGTTTGAGAACTGGCTGGCTCATATACTTATTCATATAACTAACTTACAACAAAATCTCTCCATTCATCACACCTCCACACCTAAAAGTCGTGAATTACAGGGGATTTGGAATTCACGATGAGTGGGCAAATATATCTATTGAATCAACTTAAGCAAAAACATCTCTATTCATGACATCCCTACACCTAGTGTCGTGAATTACAGGGGATTTGGAATTCACGATGGGGGTAAATGACTATTCAACACATCATTAGTCTACTTCATATAAGGTTGTAACCTTCTCTGACAGTTACACATTTTCTAATCACTATCCATTGTGAATACATCAATACAGTGGCATGCAAAGACAAAAAGGGGGAAAACACAGGAGGATAGACACATGTTTGCTTCTACCTGTGAAAGGTTACATATGTCTCTGGTCGTTGTCGTCAGCTAGTGAACTATAGGTCTAGTCAGACAGACATATCCATTTTCTCATCCCCATTCGACCATTCCTCCAAGTTCAGACTTCTCTTCCTTTCTTCCGTTTCTTCCATTCACGCCCTCTTCTCCCTCTCTGCTTTGCCTCGCCGGGACAGTCATTAACACGCACTGTCCACCCGCCACCTGGGGTCTCACTGGGCTCGGCACTTTCCATCCCTGTCTCTACACGAGATTCAGTCCTCACCTCCCTCTTGCAGTCCTCCATGGCCACATGGGGCTGTAGTACACTCATCATTCCTTCAACTGTCCTCTCTTCCTCTTCTTTCACACACACGTCTCTTCGTTCCGCCTGGCAATCCTATCAGTCCCTGACTGATGTAAGGATCGAATTCCCCTCTCGGTTCCATACCGGTGATCGGGCGAGATTCGACTCCTTTAGTGGGTTCTACACCCTCCCTGCCTAGCCACTGCGTTTTGGGCTGCTCCCTGAACACGCGACACACAAACATAGACTGAGACGTTGGTTGGTTAAGACGGCAATCTCTGGAGAAATGGCCGAATTCCTTACATCGATAGCACTGACTTTTGGAAAGGTCTATCCCTTCCCGTTTCTCTCCACCCTGGTTCCTATGCCCTCGACTATGGCTTCCCCGACTATGACTTCCATTCCTAGAATGGTCATATGCCATCTGATGAGGTTTCCCACCTCCAAACTTCCCTTGTGCTGGAGAATTCCCTCTCCCTGCATTCCCTACTTGGCAGTGCACTGCCGCGTACGTGTCGCATACCGTAGCGGCCTGATCTAGGGTTTCTACCCTGCGATCTGAGAGATGCATCCTGAGATCGTCAGTCACTCTCTCATGAAACGCCTCCATGAGCATTGTCTCCCTGAGCTTCTCATAGCTATTTCCCACCTCTTCTGCCCGTAACCACCTGTCAAACGTGGTCCTCAGGTCATGTGCAAATTCTCTGAAAGTTTTTCTCTCTGCTTTCTGCAGGCTACGGAATTTCTTTCTATAGCTTTCAGGTACGAGTTGGTACTCCCTCAAGATAGCTTCCTTCACTCTCATATAGTCCTGACTGTCTTCTGTAGTTAGAGAAACAAAAACGTCGCGTGCTTTTCCTACTAGCACGGACTGTAGGAGTGCTGTCCACTTTTCTCTGGGCCAGTTCCAGGTGATAGCAGTCTTCTCAAAGTACTCGAAATAGCTTTCCAGATTTGCCTCATCAAATGCTGGAACTTTGTCTACCTTCACGGTGACCGACTCACGGCTGCTACTACCACTGGATTCTCTCCTATCTCTGGATTGTAGTTCTAGTTCTCTAAGCTTGACTTCTTTCTGCGTCTCTAGCTCCATCTGTCTCAGTGCCATCTCCTGTTGCTTTAGTGCTAGTTCCTGCTGCTTCATTTCCATCTGTCTGAGTGCCAACTCGTGCTGCATCTCAAGCTTCCTAAGTTCTAATGGATCTGGCCTGCTTGCCAGTCCATTTCTACTCCCTGGTGTCGAACGACCAGAATTTCGACCTTCTTCTGCTTGATTTAGACTTGCCATGTTAAAATCAAGTTCTGCCTCCTTCCCTGAATCTACCAGAATTTCCTTGCTTTTAAGACCCTCTATCAATTGTGCTCTGATGATATCAACCCTCCCTTTTTTGATACTGATTTCAAAGTGCTCGGCAATCTGCAACAATTCTTTCTTTGTGGCTTTACTTAGGATTTGTACATCTAAGTTTGTGATAAAATTCGTAACTGTGTCCATGACTTATCTTCAAACTCAGCTAAGGTTGTCCAAAATTCTAATTCTTAACTGTCATGACCTAAGCAAAAATGTCACGTCGATTGTCAGTCTGATCAGTACACAATGAAATGCATGAGCTCCTTTCACAGGTGAAGCAAGTCAAAGTAACAGAGTTGACAACACAATCTTTCGTTCAGAAACACAGCTCGCTCGCTCTTTTCCAATAGGTCAATATTCTAGAAAAACAGTTTCTCACAGCTCAAATTTCTATTACAGTGGATGGAATGATTGATTCAAATCTCTTATGAATATTTCAACTGTTACAAAGTTTTACCAATGATTCAAATCTCGGACTGAGCTACCCAATTGTTACACAATTTTACCAATGATTCAAATTCCGGACTGAGCTCCCAATTGTTACGAACGGGGCTCTTTATCTCCCATTCAAGAGAGGTAGGTCTAGGGGTTTGTCTTTCCGTTCCATAACATTCTCTTTCATTCCATGCAATGCAAGTGAACAAGACCGTACAGAGGAGAAAGTGTGGATTGAACTTTAAAGATGACTTTTAATAATGCAGGTGAAATGATAATTCTTAATGTAACTAATTTAAGGTATCAAAATGTAAGGTTTAGCCAGCCAGCCTGTAAGATACAACTTATCTGATCGCGTCAGTCACTGCTGACCGCCGTTGAACGTGTAGTGTCTTTCTGATAGGGGTGAAGACGGTGGATCACTAGTTGGGTGATTTAGAGCCGGGTCAGGGCTCGTTGAAGCGTGAAGCTGGTGGAAGGGAGGGTTCCATCTTTCGTCTCCCCTCCTAGGTGAAACGTGGAGTAGGTCGGGCTTGGCGTGGTCAGTTGCCTCGTCATGGCGATTGGCGTGGGGGCGGGCGTTGAGGCTTGGTCCGTGGTCATGGCGTGGGTCGGGGAGCGGTCAGGTCTAATCAGGCATGACTGCCTGATGCTCTCTCGGCTGGGCGGCGGATTCGCATTCCGTCCCCGTCTGGTTGACCTCCAGCGCTTTCCGTCGCACGGTCAGGTGCGGCGAGCAGGTGTGGCGCGAGGTGTTGGCAGGAAGAGAGAGAGGGAGAGGGTCGGGGAGGGTTTTATAGATGCACTCAGTGTCCGGTGCTGACCAATCGCGCTCCAGACGCCATCTTGCCCTCATCACGAGACCCCGGTCATGGGACCTTGTTTACAAGCTGGATCCTTTTGTCTCCTCTGGTCACGAGATGTGGATCAGGCGACCTGCATCACGAGGCTGGCGTCACGAGACTGGGCTCCTTTGTCTACACACACTGACCAGTCCTATTTTTGGCACAGGCACGACGCAGTAGAAACGTTCAAATCTCCTTTGTCCTTTTCAAAATCCCACCCTGACACAATTTCCTAACTGCTGGCTGGGTTATCTAAAAGCTAGGTTTGAGAACTGGCTGGCTCATATACTTATTCATATAACTAACTTACAACAAAATCTCTCCATTCATCACAACACAAACAACACATGTGTCACACAGACACATCCGTCACAGGCCTCTCTGTCAACACACAAACAACACATGTGTCACACAAACACTTCCGTCACAGGCCTCTCTGTCAACACACAAACAACACATGTGTCACACAGACACTTCCGTCACAGGCCTCTCTGTCAACACATGAACAGCACATGTGTCACACAGACACTCCACACACAGGCCTCTCTGTCAACACACAAACAACACATGTGTCACACAAACACTTCCGTCACAGGCCTCTCTGTCAACACACAAACAACACATGTGTCACACAGACACTCCACACACAGGCCTCTCTGTCAACACACAAACAACACATGTGTCACACAAACACTTCCGTCACAGGCCTCTCTGTCAACACACAAACAACACATGTGTCACACAGACACTCCACACACAGGCCTCTCTGTCAACACACAAACAACACATGTGTCACACAGACACTTCCGTCACAGGCCTCTCTGTCCACACACAAACAACACATGTGTCACACAAACACTTCCGTCTCAGGCCTCTCTGTCAACACACAAACAACACATGTGTCACACAGACACTCCACACACAGGCCTCCCTGTCAACACACAAACAACACACGTGTAACACAAACACTTCCGTCACAGGCCTCTCTGTCAACGCACAAACAACACATGTGTCACACAGACACTTCCGTCACAGGCCTCTCTGTCATCACACCAACAACACATGTGTCACACAAACACTTCCGTCACAGGCCTCTCTGTCAACGCACAAACAACACATGTGTCACACAGACACTTCCGTCACAGGCCTCTCTGTCAACACACAAACAACACATGTGTCACACAGACATTCCACACACAGGCCTCTCTGTCAACACACAAGCAACACATGTGTCACACAGACACTTCCGTCACAGGCCTCTCTGTCAACGCACAAACAACACATGTGTCACACAAACACTTCCGTCACAGGTCTCTCTGTCAACACACAAGCAACACATGTGTCACACAAACACTTCCGTCACAGGCCTCTCTGTCAACGCACAAACAACACATGTGTCACACAGACACACAGGCCTCTCTGTCATCACACAAACAACACATGTGTCACACAAACCCTTCCGTCACAGGCCTCTCTGTCAACACAAACAGCACATGTGTCACACAGACACTTCCGTCACAGGCCTCTCTGTCAACACACAAACAACACATGTGTTACACAGACATTCCACACACAGGCCTCTCTGTCAACACACAAGCAACACATGTGTCACACAGACACTTCCGTCACAGGCCTCTCTGTCAACACACAAACAACACATGTGTCACACAAACACTTCCGTCACAGGTCTCTCTGTCAACACACAAGCAACACATGTGTCACACAAACACTTCCGTCACAGGCCTCTCTGTCAACGCACAAACAACACATGTGTCACATAGACACACAGGCCTCTCTGTCATCACACAAACAACACATGTGTCACACAAACCCTTCCGTCACAGGCCTCTCTGTCAACACAAACAGCACATGTGTCACACAAACACTTCCGTCACAGGCCTCTCTGTCAACACACAAGCAACACACGTGTCACACAGACACACAGGCCTCTCTGTCATCACACAAACAACACATGTGTCACACAAACCCTTCCGTCACAGGCCTCTCTGTCAACACAAACAGCACATGTGTCACACAAACACTTCCGTCACAGGCCTCTCTGTCAACACACAAGCAACACATGTGTCACACAGACACTTCCGTCACAGGCCTCTCTGTCAACACACAAACAACACATGTGT
The DNA here is from genome assembly GCA_034096865.1 of Theodoxus fluviatilis. Lineage (NCBI taxonomy): Eukaryota > Metazoa > Mollusca > Gastropoda > Cycloneritida > Neritidae > Theodoxus > Theodoxus fluviatilis. Next base: position 44,484 of record JAWQFJ010001641.1, read on the forward strand.
CACACAGACACTTCCGTCACAGGCCTCTCTGTCAACACACAAACAACACATGTGTCACACAGACACTACACACAGGCCTCTCTGTCAACATACAAACAACACATGTGTCACACAGACACTACACACAGGCCTCTCTGTCAACACACAAACAACACATGTGTCACACAGACACTA
>JAWQFJ010001641.1:47157-62157 GCA_034096865.1 Theodoxus fluviatilis
GTGTTAGTGTGTGTGTGTGTGTCTGTGTGTGTGTGTCTGTGTGTGTGTGTGTGTGTGTGTGTGTGTGTGTGTGTGTTGTGTGTGTGTGTGTGTGTGTGTGTGTGTGTGTGTGTGTGAGTGTGTGTGTGTTTGAGTGTGTGTGTGTGTGTGTGTGTGTGTGAGTGTGTGTGTGAGTGTGAGTGTGTGTGTGTGTGCGTGTGTGTGTGTGTGTGCGTGTGTGTGTGTGTACGTGTGTGTGTGTGTGTGTGTGTGTGTGTTCTCTGGAGATGGACTCAGGCCGATCCGTCAGTGAGTCAGTCACTGAGTGATCTGGTTGTCTCTCTCTTGGGGAGATGGTCCCAGGCGTCGTCCGCCTTCTCACACAGAAGACGCAGCTGTAAGAGTGGTTTTCTGTCTTTTTATGGCTCCCTCTCTTCTCTGTGTCAATCCCGAGGGTTTCTTTTCCGCCCTCTTGCTTGTCGATCGGCATTAGTCAGCCACTCGCGGACTGACAGGAGCTTCCTCAGGGGTTGTTCCCTTTGATCGAAACTTCTTTTGCTGGAGCCGATCCTCTGTCCTGCTTTCCCGCGCTGTTTGTCGCGCTTGAGACGGTTGGGTGTTTTTCCAAGTGGGCTTGAAGGACATCTGGTGACAGGAAACTTTTCGGAATTCCCAGAAGAGCCGCTTTCACTCGACATACATCTGGCTCTCCCCTGGCCGTCTGGAGAACACACGTCACCATCCTGCATCTGGGTAGATTCAGTCCGTCTCGCTGGTTGTGATTTCTCGGTTTCGAGGTCAGCTCTCTGCCTCAGCCAGGCGTCACAGCTGCTGCTACTGGCAACACACCCAGGCATCACACCTATTGCTACTAGCAACACACCCAGGCATCACAGCTGTTGCTACTGGCAACACACCCAGGCATCACAGCTGTTGCTACTGGCAACACACCCAGGCAGCACACCTGTTGCTACTGGCAACACACCCAGGCATCACACCTGTTGCTACTGGCAACACACCCAGGCATCACAGCTGTTGCTACTGGCAACACACACAGGCATCACACCTGTTGCTACTGGCAACACACCCAGGCATCACAGCTGTTACACCCAGGCATCACACCTGTTGCTACTGAATGGTGTCCAAGGGACACTGCTCATTTCATGTCGCTCCCATTACAGGACTCACAGCCCAAGTGATCCTCTGACGAACGCCAGTCACGGAGCGTGGTGGATCTCTCCCTGTCCACATCGGCCTTTCCATGGCGACATTTTCCTTGTGCACAGGGACCAGGCCACCAACCACCTGAGACTGCTAAAGCCAGGTACGCAGTGGGAACTAGGTGTGGACCTGAAGGAAAGACAAGGCAATCCCATAGCCATCGTTAGGTCCACTCAGCGCCCAGACATGGCCATCTGGTCCCTGTCTCATACTGGTCGAGCTGACAGTACTTTGGGAGGGCAACATGTCCTGGGCCCTTGAAAGAAAGCTGACCCGATACGAGAAAATTCAGCTGTCGTGCGCGGAGAATGGGTGGAACTGCAAGGTATTCCCAGCCGAGGTTGGCTGCAAGGCTTTGTCGGGCACTCTGCCGTGGCTGTGGGTGTGGCAGACCAGCAAGCGTCGGACACGGACAGCCACCAGCAGCTAGTGGACACTCCCCCTGTGCGTCTTGCACTGCTCGGGGCCGCTTGTGGTGGAGCTACTGGAGCAGGCCTCGTGGTGGAGCTACTGGAGCAGGCCCCGTGGTGGAGCTACTGGAACAGGCCCCGTGGTGGAGCTACTGGAGCAAGCCCCGTGGTGGAGCTACTGGAGCAGGCCCCGTGGTGGAGCTACTGGAGCAGGCCCCGTGGTGGAGCTACTGGAGCAGGCCCCGTGGTGGAGCTACTGGAGCAGGCCCCGTGGTGGAGCTACTGGAGCAGGCCCCGTGGTGGAGCTACTGGAGCAGGCCCCGTGGTGGAGCTACTGGAGCAGGCCCCGTGGTGGAGCTACTGGAGCAGGCCCCGTGGTGGAGCTACTGGAGCAGGCCCCGTGGTGGAGCTACTGGAGCAGGCCCCGTGGTGGAGCTACTGGAGCAGGCCCCGTGGTGGAGCTACTGGAGCAGGCCCCGTGGTGGAGCTACTGGAGCAGGCCCCGTGGTGGAGCTACTGGAGCAGGCCCCGTGGTGGAGCTACTGGAGCAGGCCCCGTGGTGGAGCTACTGGAGCAGGCCCCGTGGTGGAGCTACTGGAGCAGGCCCCGTGGTGGAGCTACTGGAGCAGGCCCCGTGGTGGAGCTACTGGAGCAAGGCCCCGTGGTGGAGCTACTGGAGCAGGCCCCGTGGTGGAGCTACTGGAGCAGGCCCCGTGGTGGAGCTACTGGAGCAGGCCCCGTGGTGGAGCTACTGGAGCAGGCCCCGTGGTGGAGCTACTGGAGCAGGCCCCGTGGTGGAGCTACTGGAGCAGGCCCCGTGGTGGAGCTACTGGAGCAGGCCCCGTGGTGGAGCTACTGGAGCATGCCCCGTGGTGGAGCTACTGGAGCAGGCCCCGTGATGGAGCTACTGGAACAGGCCCCGTGGTGGAGCTACTGGAGCAGGCCCCGTGGTAGGGCTACTGGAGCAGCCCCCGTGGTGGAGCTACTGGAGCAGGCCCCGTGGTGGAGCTACTGAAGCAGGCGCCTGGCTGAGCTACTGGAGCAGGCCCCTGACTGAGCTACTGGAGCAGGCCCCGTGGTGGAGCTGCTGGAACAGGCCCCGTGGTGGAGCTACTGGAGCAGGCCCTGTGATGAAGCTGCTGGAGCAGGCCCGTGTCGGAGCTACTGGAGCAGGCCCCGTGGTAGGGCTACTGGAGCAGGCCCCGTGGTGGAGCTACTGGAGCAGGCCCCGTGGTGGAGCTACTGGAGCAGGCCTCGTGGTGGAGCTACTGGAGCAGGCCCCAAAAGCTCCACGACCACGGGTTCCAGCTGATGAGGGAATGTCCAGCGGCAGCAGTCGTGTGTAGTACTCTTGTTTAACACGATCTGGGTGAGCCCATGTCCCACGCCCCTGTTCGGGGCAGTCACGCCCCACCTTGTCTGTCGCCAGGAACGCCTCTGCTGGCTCCGAGGGCCTCCTTTCAAGTTAGCTGCTCCTTGAGTCTCTGCTGGCTCCGAGGGCCTCCTTGTAGCTGTTCCTTGTGTCTCTGCTGGCTCCGAGGGCCTCCTTGTAGCTGTTCCTTGTGTCTCTGCTGGCTCCGAGGGCCTCCTTGTAGCTGTTCCTTGTGTCTCTGCTGGCTCCGAGGGCCTCCTTTCAAGGAAGCTGTTCCTTGTGTCTCTGCTGGCTCCGAGGGCCTCCTTTCAAGGTAGCTGTTCCTGGTGTCTCTGCTGGCTCCGAGGGCCTCCTTCCAAGATAGCTGCTCCTTGTGTCTCTGCTGGCTCCGAGGGCCTCCTTGTAGCTGTTCCTTGTGTCTCTGCTGGCTCCGAGGGCCTCCTTTCAAGGAAGCTGTTCCTTGTGTCTCTGCTGGCTCCGAGGGCCTCCTTTCAAGGTAGCTGTTCCTGGTGTCTCTGCTGGCTCCGAGGGCCTCCTTCCGAGGTAGCTGTTCCTTGTCTCTGCTGGCTCCGAGGGCCTCCTCCCGAGGAAGCTGTTCCTGGTGTCTCTGCTGGCTCCGAGGGCCTCCTTCCGAGGTAGCTGTTCCTGGTGTCTCTGCTGGCTCCGAGGGCCTCCTTCCGAGGTAGCTGTTCCTTGTCTCTGCTGGCTCCGAGGGCCTCCTCCCGAGGAAGCTGTTCCTGGTGTCTTTGCTGGCTCCGAGGGCCTCCTTTCAAGGAAGCTGTTCCTTGTGTCTCTGCTGGCTTCGAGGGCCTCCTTTCAAGGTAGCTGTTCCTGGTGTCTCTGCTGGCTCCGAGGGCCTCCTTCCGAGGTAGCTGCTCCTTGTGTCTCTGCTGGCTTCGAGGGCCTCCTTTCAAGGTAGCTGTTCCTTGTGTCTCTGCTGGCTCCGAGGGCCTCCTCCCGAGGTAGCTGTTCCTTGAGTCTCTGCTGGCTCCGAGGGCCTCCTTTCAAGGTAGCTGCTCCTTGTGTCTCTGCTGGCTTCGAGGGCCTCCTTTCAAGGTAGCTGTTCCTTGTATCTCTGCTGGCTCCGAGGGCCTCCTTCCGAGGTAGCTGTTCCTTGTGTCTCTGCTTCTTTCCTTTTCGAGACAGAGAACGCGTGCAGGACACCCGGTATTGCCCAGGAGATTGCAAGATGATACGATAGACCTATTTGGGACCCTTCTGAGTAATCTTTGCAAACATTACATGTGTATACACGCATGTACAAACAACCACCGCGATGGGCGCGAGACTTAGGTAGAAAGCGTGATATGTCTAGTGTCGACCAATAGGCCTATGCTGCCTTATCATTCCCTCAGCCAAGGAGGTTATGTTTTACCCTGTTTGTTTATTTGTTAGTTATTTAGCAAAATAACTCAAACACTTCAAAACGGATAATGATGAAATTTGGTGGAAGATCAGTGTTTTATCTAAGGAACAATCCATTAACTGTTGGAAGTTATCTGTTTTCTTGATATGGAATGAGAACCAAACAAAAAAAAATTAATTGCATATCCCCAGTTTGATTAAATCAAACTATTGTTGACGTCAACGTACGCGTTCGGCACTCGGAAATCTTTCTGCAACTAAAATGAACTACGCTGTGTAGCGTTAGGCCTGGGTAGCAGAACATCCTGCCTGAATTGAGTATACAGCGTTAGGCCTGGGTAGCAGAACATCCTGCCTGAATTGAGTATACAGCGTTAGGCCTGGGTAGCAGAACATCCTGCCTGAATTGAGTCTACAGACCTCGGAAGAGTAGTTGTGGTTTCTTTGGTGGATATTTCCTCTCTCATTGTGCTCTCTAAATACGAAACAAGTCAATCCTATCGAGTCTGGTCATTTGAAACTCGAAATATAGTTTGGATCAATATCACTTATTAGTAAAAGTAAAATTCCAACCAGGTCAGGCCCATTCACAAAAGGAGAAACACATTCGATCATGATAATTACAGAGGACTTTCCGTATTGCCCATCATTAGCGAATCTCAATGCTCCGTTTTAGCGAGGCGTCTTCGCACTAACTTAAAAGCCGAGAACAAAATCTGTCCAGTGCAAGCCGGATTCGGGCCGGACCAGTCAACCACTGACCATGTCTTCACTCTGCACTCCACGATAACTAAACACGTTCTAAGGTTAAGGTAAAGGTGCTCATTTTTATATTGCGATTTTTCAATCCATTAATGGATGCGCAAACCTCATACATTTACCCCCTAGTCATCGGCCAATCTCTTTTTGTAACTAAAACACCATCTCAACTCCCTGGGGGAACATGCAACCAGGTTGCACTCCAACACCATCTCAACTCCCTGGGGGAACATGCAACCAGGCTGCGAATGAACGCGCCAAGGCCTCCTTTTACAATTATCCAACTCAGCCCTCACAGGTACGCGTTTTACTCCTGGGTGGGGAGAAACCATGTGAGCAAAGCATCTTGCTCAAGGATGCAACCCTAGAATCAGGAAGCGATCCAAACGCATCAAACGCAGTTGTCTCGCGGGATCAGAGGTGAGTGTCGTTTGGAAAATGTCAACATGTTTCAGAGACGAGCGCTCAGGGCGAGCTCTCAGGACGAGCGCTCAGGACGAGCGCTCAGGACGAGCGCTCAGGACGAGCGCTCAGGGCGAGCGCTCAGGACGAGCGCTCAGGACGAGCACTCAGGGCGAGCGCTCAGGACGAGCGCTCAGGGCGAGCGCTCAGGACGAGCGCTCAGGACGAGCGCTCAGGACGAGCGCTCAGGACGAGCGCTCAGGACGAGCGCTCAGGACGAGCGCTCAGGGCGAGCGCTCAGGACGAGCGCTCAGGACGAGCGCTCAGGGCGAGCGCTTGCGAAGCCAAAACTTTTCTCCTGTAAGGACCTGTCCTCACAGACGCTGTGGATTTAGAGTAAACCTCGACCTTCAAGTGTGCGTGCGTGTATGCGTGTGTGTGTGTGTGTGAGTGTGAGTGTGTCTGTGTGTTTAAGTGTGTATGCGCGCGTGCGTGTATGCGTGTGTGTATGTGAGTGTGTGTGTGTGTGTGTGTGTGCGAGTATGTGTGTGTGTGAGTGCATGTGTGTGTGTGTGTGAGCGTGTGTGTGTGAGCGTGTGTGTGTATGTGTGTGTGTGTGTGTGTGTGTGAGTGTGTGTGAGTGTGTGTGCGTGTGTGTGTGTGTGTACACTACATACGGGTTTTCTGGATCTTGGTTGAGGAAGGAGGCAGGACCCAGCAGACACATCGAGGCGGCGGACAGCACCAATCCAGGAATGATGATGTACTTCCCGTCAGCCTGCCAGGCGCGCATGCGCAGAAAACACAATAACCCTGTATTTAAAAAAAACAATTGCCAAGAAAAATCTTTGACACGAAATGAAACAGCAAAGATAGTCCGCTGTTTTGTCACATCCTTCTTCCGATGACAGGAACGTGAGCACAAAAAGGAGTTTAAACTGCGTCTTCTCTAGAACAGAAACACTATAATAAATGGACAGCTGACAGACCTCTCAGTGTATAGTCTAAATATAGTCGCAGTGCTGGCTGCGCCGCTCCGCCTTAGTTCTGGCAAAGATCATTTCCGGTTTTCGATGTCTACAGAATGGAGCAGCTAATCGAGGAGATACTTGAGGAAAGTATGCAGCATTTACTATTAAATATTAAATGAAAAGAAGGAATGAACATTGAAATAGTATTATAGACATAATTGTCAATCTATAGCTACATCAGCTCGGACAGCGTAGATGAGTGTAACATTTATGACCGAGATAACACACGAAAGACAGAGCGAGTCGACGCTTCATGAAGTCAGTTGGCAATTATATTATCAATCAGAAAAGATTTTAAAAATAAGTAGGATGGTGTTGTAAGTCAGAGGCACTGCTGCTAAACGTTTCTTAAACATGTGAAATACATAGAACAGGTTAAAAATACTACGTCTAGCGTTATACAGCTATTGACAGCGGTCAGTTTGTATGTATATGTGCCTGATACATGGAATGTGTTATCGTCGTTGTGTTTTCTTATTCTGTGGAACGACAGCCCTCTATCTAGGCCTGTGTAGGCTCCTCAACCAACAATTGCAAAGTTATTTCCCGCCATGTCGTGTCAAAACCCTCTGAATCCCACAGACATAGAGTAGCTGGAATGGTTCCATTGTGCTTTTTAGCAGACGCTACGTCAAAAAACACACTTCAATCTTCATATTCAACGAAATGTCAGTCCAACTTCAACCTCTACAATCCAAAAATTATATAATGTTTTTGCACAACTGAATTCAGCTGGAGATGATAAAGCACAGCACAAGAAATAAGCATTACATTCTATTGCTGTGCAGACAGTGGAACCGGCCCAAACTTAGACCGGAAGAGAGCATTTCCATAACTTTGGTTTCCTGCGCGAGACGGCACTGGCAGACACGTTTCGAGCAGACAGCAATCCAGTTACTATAATATCTCTGTCTAGAACACGACCGTCGTACGTAGCGCTGGAACTCCAAGGGAAATAAGTTCCCCTCCCTGTGGAGGCGAAAGTAGTCCCAGACTGACAGGTCCAGGACGGGTTCTGCTCGCGTTCATCCGGGCATCTAAGTCGTGGTGACGCCATCATCGGTCCGTGGGAGACGCTGATGCACAGAGCTGTCTCTTATGTAGAAACATGAAGCTGTCTCATGTAGGAACATGATAATGTCTCTGATGTAGAAACATGATTACGTAGAAACATGATGCTGTCTCTGATGTAGAAACACAATGCTTTCTCTTATGTAGAAACATGCTATGTAGAAACATGTTGCTTAGAAACATGATGTTATGTGGAAACATGATACTGTCTCTGACGTAGAAACATGATGCTGTCTCTGACGTAGAAACATGATGCAGTCTCTAACGTAGAAACATGATGCTGTCTCTTATGTGGAAACACGATGCTGTCTCTCATGTGGAAACATGATACTGTCTCTTATGTGGAAACATGATACTGTCTCTCATGTGGAAACATGATACTGTCTCTTATGTGGAAACATGATACTGTCTCTTATGTGGAAACACGATACTGTCTCTTATGTGGAAACATGATACTGTCTCTTATGTGGAAACACGATACTGTCTCTTATGTGGAAACATGATACTGTCTCTTATGTGGAAACATGATACTGTCTCTCATGTGGAAACACGATGCTGTCTCTAATGTAGAAACTCGATGCTGTGAGGAAACAATGAGTACTGGGTACATCTCCATGTTGGAAACACAAGATACTGGGTCTCTTATGTGGACACTAACATGATTCTGTCTCTTATGCGGGAACACATCAAATGATACTGTCTCCGTACTACATTTCGTGGCCCAACATACCTAAACTGTCTCCTAGCCCGAATGGCTGTGGGGAAAACAAAAAATAAAAATGAATACTGTGTCTGCTTAATGTGGAAACAGAATGATTTACGGTTCTACCTATGCTGGGAAACATGTATACTGTCTACTTATGTGGGAGGAAAACAAGTTATGATTCCTCGTAGCCAATCTATTGTGTGGGAAGCGTTGAATAACTGTCTCTCTACTGTGGAAAACACACTATATGGCTACATGTCATCCTTATTGGTGGAAACTGACGATCTACTAGTCTCTCTTGACTTGTTGGAGGAAAACAGTGATTACTGAGTCTCGTTATGTGGGAAACCTAGATAACTCTCCTTCTACTTGTGGGAAAAACAAATGATCACTCCAGAGATAAGTCTCTTACGTCGAAAAACGATGATATAGCTGTCCTCTCCAAAATAAAGCGGCACGACATCATCATTACATACTGATACCAGGAAGTGACGCGAAAGGTGATCCAAGACATTGTGCGAGACGAGGGAACAAAAGATAAGAACAAACAACAAAACCTGCGAATAGCAAGACCACAAAGACGACGAGTCCCGCAGGTCATGGTTACACCCACACACAGGGCATAGGACTTTTTACACTATCAATTACTCGCTTGTGTTTTTAGTGCATCCTCGCGCGAATAAAACCACGGACAATATAAGAATAGAATGGATCGGACATCCTGGCATGGGTGTGGCAATGTGATGGATGCGCATGAGATGATGTCGTGACAAATGGATGGGAATAGGAATGGAAACCCGTGGCGGGATGGATGGATGGCCTGGCTGGAGTGGCCGGTAGATGTGAACGGACGTGATGGATGGATGGATGGATGGGAGGTCTTTTACGGCTCATCATCGCTTGTGTATGGATGTGTACGGGCCCAGTTGGAGGATCACAAAAAATACCGTTAGAATGGGGGGGGAGTTAGGGTATGAGGATGCTCCGCCCGAGGCGCACAATCAAAAGAGTCACTCTTGCGAGTCCCTATGTATTCGCCGCACATTACAAGAAATACGACGCGTAGGGAGGACGCGGTGGGTCATATTCCTGACCCCATGAACCCACACAGGGAGGGCCCACCAATGGAAAGAAGCATTCTGCTGCCCGAAAAATGCAGCCAAATACAGCCCTAAACAAGGACCACGGATCCAAAAAAGCCCCGCGAGACCTGGACATCCCATCCGTTCCTTGGGCTGAGGTCGCCACATGAGGGACGCCAGAGAGGGGGGACAAACATAAAGTAAAGGTCAAGGAACGGGGAGGAAAAAGAGATCCCCTCCGCTCACCATGAAGCTTCAAAGACAAGCCATAAAAACCGCCCTGCATATAATGTGGTGGGTGCCGTGAATGGTGGGGCGGAGGGGGCACAGTGTTGGTGTGGGGATGCCTGACTACGAGTGGGTTGTTCTCGTTATGTTAAGTTAAACGTTTCCGTGGTACGTGAGGGGTCGTGCGTACGGTGGTGGTCGGGGTGGTGGGTACGTGCGTGGGTGGTGAGGTGGTGGTGGTGGTAATGGTGGTGGCGTGTGGGAGTGGTAAGCTGGGTAAGTCGGTATGCGTGGTAGGGTGGTGGGTCGCGTAGCTGGTGGCTCTGGTGGTGGTGGTGGTGGTGGTAGTGGGTGGTAACCGGTAGGTGGGGTGGATGGAATTTCTTTACAGTGGTGGTGGTCGTCGGTCGCGGATGGTTTAGGTGGTAGTAAGCGTGCGTGGTGGACCGAGTAGGATGGATCCGGTTATTTGTGTCGGTGGGTTGGTCGCGGTGGGTGTGGCTCGGTCCGGTGGGTGGGTACCACCCGGTGTGTCGGTCCCCGGTTGGTTGAATTGGTCCTTAGCTGGTTGAGTGGTGCCTGTGGTCAAGGCTGGTGGGCGTAGTAGCGGTGGTTGCGTGGTTGGGGTCGGTGTTGGTAGGTTGGTCCGGTGGTAGTGGTGGTGTGTAGTGGTGGGGTGGGTGGAGGTGGTGGTGGTGGATAAAGGGTGGTGGTGAGTGGTGGTAGGTGGTGGTGGTGGAGGGGTGGGTAGGGTAAAGTGCGTGGTGGTGGTGGTGGTGTGGTGGGGTGGTGGGGTTGGTGTGGTTGGTGGTAGTGGGTGTGATGGTGGTAGTGGTGGTGGTGGTGGGTGGTAGTGGGGAGGTGTGGTGGTAGGTGGTGGTGGTGGTGTTTGTGATGGAGGTGCAGTAGTGGTGGTGGTGGTGGTGGTGGTAGTGGTGGTGGTGGTGGTGGTGGTGGTGGTAGTGGTAGTGGTGGTGGTGGTGGTGGTGGTGGTAGTGGTGGTGGTGGTGGTGGTTGTGATGGAGGTGGTAGTGGTGGTGGTGGTGGTGGTGGTGGTGGTGGAAGTGGTGGTGGTGGTGGTTGTGATGGAGGTGGTAATGATGATGATGATGATGATGATAATAATGATGATGATGATGATGATGATGATGATGATGATGCTAATGATGATGATGATGATGATGATGATGATGATGATGCTGCTGCTGCTGCTGCTGCTGCTGATGATGATGATGACGACATCAATACGACGAGGACAACAACGATAACGACGATGACATTGATAACGATGACAAAGGCACTCACCACCCTCTCGCTGAGCCAGCCAACCAGGGGGCAGCACAGTGAGTAGATGGCTGGCAGCAGCAGAAACACCAGGCCCAGCATCTCGGGCTCCAGATCCAACTGCCAAGAAGACAGGGACACCTCGTCAGACATCCAGACACGCTGCTGTCACGTGCTCACTGTGCCTGTCGCTAAGTGGCATCCTCCCCTGCTATCACGTGCTCACTGTGCCTGTCGCTATGTGGCACCCCCTCCTGCTATCACGTGCTCACTGTGCCTGTCGCTAAGTGGCACCCTCTCCTGCTATCACGTGCTCACTGTGCCTGTCGCTAAGTGGCACCCTCCCCTGCTATCACGTGCTCACTGTGCCTGTCGCTACGTGGCATCCTGCCTGCTGGAACCCGTGGTCTTGGAGCTTTCGGGATGTTTCGTTTACATGACAATGTTTGTGTTGTAGGCTACGTGTTCTACAGGAGCTCGAGTAACGTGAGCGATTCCTTTTTAACACACACACACACGCACACACGCACACACACACACACACACGCATACACACACAAACACACACACACGCATTCTAATACGCACTCACGCACGCACGCACGGGCACACACACTCACACACACATACGCATACACGCACCCACGTACGCACACATACACACACGCACGCACAAACGCACAGACACTCACACACACATACGCACGCATGCACACGCACACATACATTCATACATACACACACAAATATATACACACGCACGCACACATACATACATACACACGCACACACATGCACACACACACACACACACACACACACACACACACACACATCCACACAAAGAGAAATGATATCGTGTCTCATTTCATCTAGCGAAACATACGGCCGGAGCCGCTACAAAGCAGAAACCCCCAGCCTCCCGGGCTTTCGGGGCCATCTTCAGTAGCTCAGCCAGGGGCCTGCTCCAGTAGCTCAGCCAGGGGCCTGCTCTAGTAGCTCAGCCAGGGGCCTGCTCTAGTAGCTCAGCCAGGGGCCTGCTCCAGCAGCTCAGCCAGGGGCCTGCTCCAGCAGCTCAGCCAGGGGCCTGCTCCAGTAGCTCAGCCAGGGGCCTGCTCTAGTAGCTCAGCCAGGGGCGGCTCCACACAGCCAATGAGACTACTACGTGGCATCGAGTCAGGGGTGGATAATCCTGATCAAACCACGCGTCCTTATCATCCTCATGGGTACACGGTTTTTACTCCTGCCACAGGAAGAACAATGTCGGTAAACATCCTTGCTCGATGATGCAATTCTTCAATGCGCACAACATTGATTACGTCACTTCAAAGCAACTTACAGACGAGAGAGAGCTCATCCCGTCAGACTAGAACCAAGAGGTCACAAAGGTCGTACATCACTGAGGTGGGGCTCCAGGCTGGGTTCAAGGCCTCCCTCCATCCCGTCCCTACACCTCCCTCCATCTCCCTCCTCCCTCCCTCCCTCCCTCGCCTCCGCCTCCCTCCCTCCTCCCTCCCTCCCTCCCTCGCCTCACTCCCTCCCTCTCTCTCTCTCCCTCTCTCTCTCTCTCTCTCTCTCTCTCTCTCTACCTCTCTACCTCTCATTCTTTGTCTCTTTCACTCTCTCTCTCTCTCTGTGCCTGTTTATATGTCTGTCTGTCTCTCTTTTACACACTTACACACACACACACAGACACACAGACACACAGACACACACACACGCACACACACACACACAACAACAGACACACAGACACAGACACACAGACACACACACACACACACACACACACACAGACACACAGACACACAGACACACACACACACACACACACACACACAGACACACAGACACACAGACACACGCACACACACACACAGACACGGACACACACACACAGACACACACACACACACACACACACACACACACACACTTCAGCAAGTGATGGCGTTGCCAGTGAGGACACGACAAGAGACCTACACACAGACAGGGGGAGGCAGACGTATATACCTGGAGGAGTGTGGATGAAGATGAGGTTGAATGGGATGGTCAGTAGTGTCAAGGACCCCACCACCGCAAAGGGCAGATAGAACCCTCCCACCTGCAATCACAATCGTCATGCCCCAACGTCGATGATTATGATGATGCTTTTGATGATGACGATGATGATGATGATGATGATGATGATGATGATGATGATGATGATGATGATGATGATGATGATGATGATGATGAAGATGATGATGATGATGATGATGAATATTTTCTGTAGCCCACATCCTACATTAAGTTAATGCGCTGTACATGCAAAGAATAAAACAAAAAACAGCATACACAATCCTAAATACGCACACATACACATACACACAAATGCGCGCGCGCGAGCACACACACTCGCGTTCACATTTTCTCAATGTCCAGCCCCTTACTCAGTCCACAGAATTATGTTTTCCAAAACAGATGTCATCTCAGGCTCCCACATTTGCCCTTTGGAGCCCGGCACAACGGAATGAATGAAAGAATGAATGAACGTGTGAACCAATGAGGTTTAGCGGTCCGTCGGCCTGAAAAAGATAGGAGAACGAATGCATACAAACAGGAGAGACAGAATGATGAAAGAATGAATGGACGGATATAAATTTGACATAATAGAATTAGGAAATGAAGGGAGGGCATGAAAAGAAAGACTAAAGAAGGAATAACTGCAGGCAGGAAGAACAGATGGAAGGAGAAAGAGAGCGAGGACGAAAGGAACGAAGGACCAGAAAAAGAACGGGAAGACAAAGAAAAAGCAAAAAGGGAAAGACAAATAAGACATAAGGACGACGGGAAGAAATAGAAGAAGTAAAAAGGTAAAAGTCAGGGTTTACATAGTGATTTATCGCCCAAGTCTGGGTCTCAAATCGCTTTACACTTTACCCCCTGGAGAGAAGGACAAGAAAGGAGGATGGAAAGAAGGAAGAAAATGATAAAGGAAGGAAGAAGGGAAGGAAGGAAGGAAGAAAGGGAGGACAGCACTTACGGCGTAGAGAGCCCCTGCAATCTCAGGCCCCGCCGTCAGGCCCAGTCCTACGAAGGCCTCGGACAGTCCCTGTAGAGGGAGACAGCTCTCAGTCAGAACACACGTCATGCCGTAGACTTGCAGCCTTCACAACTGCCGCGGTCCTCCATCTTGCACTTGTCACGTGACACATGCGTGTTGCCTCGTACTTGCACAGATGCCTTCTTGTGGTGTCCACAACGACTGGTTCACGTGTTTACGACATTCTCTCCGTGTGTGTGTGTGTGTGTGTGTGTGTGTGTGTGTGTGTGTGTGTGTGTGTGTGTGTGAGAGAGAGAGAGAGAGAGAGAGAGAGAGTGAGAGTTTGTGTATCTGTGTGTGTGTGTGCGTGTGTGTGTATGTGTCTGTTTGCGTCAGTGTTTGTGTTTACGTCTATGTGTCTCGCCCTCTTTCTCTCTTGTACGCACCTGACTGCAAAACATATCTCTAGGCAGAGCTTCCTTCACACATACGCAAATACACACGCACACATACACACACAAATACACACGCACACAAACACACATATAAACATACACAGACACACAAACACACACATACACACACAGACACACACACAGACACACACACACAGAAACACACACACAGACACACACACACACGTACACACTCAGACGCACACACACACACACACACACAGACACACACACACACACGTACACACTCAGACGCACACACGTACAAAGACAAAGTTGACGTTGTCACTGAATTCCCTGGTTGCCAGGACATAGGCTGCGGTCTGCAGTGACGTCACGCCACACGCCATCACCACCTGGATGGCAAAGCTCAGCACCAGGAAGGTCGTGACCCCGTCTCTAGGCAACCAGTCCAGCGTCCTGGGCAACAGCAAGTTGACGGCGTTACGGCATGAAGGTGTCGTAAAAAATAATAATGGTGATGATGATGATGATGATGATGATGATGATGATGATGATGATGATGATGATGATGATGATGATGATGATGATGATGGTGGTGATGATGATGATGATGATGATGATGATGATGATGATGATGATGATGATG
>JAWQFJ010001641.1:69657-71572 GCA_034096865.1 Theodoxus fluviatilis
AAATTAATGACTGCCCACACTCTTCAAACTGCCGGCTGCTTGCCCCACACGATTTTATTTACCCACACCTTGCACACTTAGCGTGTTCGTGCAACGAGTTTTGGACGTCATTTTCACAAGAGCGGTAAGAAACTTCCAAGGCAGTGAGTCAGCAGCGGGTCTTCAGAGCAAGAGTCCCCGTCAGCAAGCGTCTCGGCCCTTTTTGAGCTCCCTGACACTCAGGACGATATTTCACAATAATTCCTTGTTTAGTGTTTTGCAGCAGTCGTTCGTAACCAGGACCCGCTATGTTTCACCTCCGGGGTCGGCTCTCTATTGCGGGGGGCCGCTATTGCGGGGGGCCGCTATTGCGGAGGGCCGCTATATTGCGGAGGGCCGCTATTGCGGGGGGCCGCTATTGCTTGATTTTTTTTGGTCAAAGGTTCTTAAGGCCATTTTGATTCTTTTGTCCTAAAACGCCAAAAAAAACTTAAAATTTTTGCTACTTAAAATAAAAGTAAAAATGTTTTCGTTTTTTTTCTTCAAAACAATTTCCCAAAAATTTCTTGATCGGGTTTTACCGATAGCGCTCAGCCTAGGCCGTACCCGCCACCCCGCCTGACTGACATAGCCTGTCCGGGGAGTTTCACCTAAACCCGGACGCGTTACTTTTTGTCACGTTTGTGTGAAACATCAGCGTCGGGCCCTGGAGTTAGGGCGTAGGGTTCATCCGTTGAGAGTCAAACGTGGGATGGAGTTAGAATATAAAGCTTCACCCGTTAGTAACAACAATTTTATTGTTGTTTTTTTTGCGTTTTAGGACAAAGGCATCAAAATGGCCTTAAGGACTTTTGACCCCAAAAAATCCCGCAATAGCGGCCCCCCGCAATAGAAAAAAAAACGAAAACATTTCTAAGTTGTTTTTTTAAGTAACAAAAATGTTATGGTTTTTTGGCGTTTTAGGACAAAAGAATCAAAATGGTCTTAAGAACTTTTTACCAAAATAAAATCCCGCAATAGCGGCCCCCCGCAATAGCGGCCCCTCCCATGTGTGGACAAATAGAAAACAACATGCCTTGAAGGGTATTTCGTAAATGTATCAATAAACGATGCCGATTCAAGTTAAATCAAAACCATTCCCACTGGCACTGTGATGCACTGAAAGCGAGGCCAGTGTTTATTACACCATTTCCAACTCAGACAAGACTTCCCTCATCGACGCACGGGCAAGCTCTACGTACCCATCGTTTGCTGCAAAGTGATGGAACACGGCTTCACAGGGTCTCCAATTTCTACACACCAGGCGCTTCCACAGAGGCTTCGAAAGGAGAAGTTCTTCTACGAATCCTTCTACACATTCTTCTACACACTCTTCTAAACACTAGGTGCTTGAACATAAGCTTCTACGGACCCTTCTACACACTCTTCTTCAAACGAGGTGCTTGTACATAAGCTTCTACGGACCCTTCTACACACTCTTCTACACACGAGATGCTTGTACAGAACTTCTACGGACGAGGTGAATGGCAATGCTAAATCCACACAGACGAAAGCTTTGCTGTCTAAATCCACACAGACGAAAGCTTTGCTGTCTCAATCCACACATACGAAAATACTGCTGTCTAAATCCCCACAGACGAAAGCTTTGCTGTCTAAATCCACACAGACGAAAGTATTGCTGTCTCGATCCCCACAGACGTAAGCTTTGCTGACTCAATCCACACAGACGTAAGCTTTGCTGTCTAAATCCACACAGACGAAAGCTTTGCTGTCTCAATCCACACAGACGAAAGCTTTGCTGTGTAAATCCACACAGACGAAAGCTTTGCTGTCTCAATCCACACATACGAACGCTTTGATGTCTAAATCCACACAGACGATAGCATTTCTGTCTCAATCCACACAGACGTAAGCTTTGCTGTCTAAATCCACACAG
>JAWQFJ010001642.1:0-2500 GCA_034096865.1 Theodoxus fluviatilis
CGAGTGATTGCTTACAGACCCTCCGAGTGATTGCTTACAGGCCCTCCCTCCGAGTGATTGCTTACAGACCCTCCGAGTGATTGCTTACAGGCCCTCCCTCTGAGTGATTGCTTACAGGCCCTCCCTCCGAGTGATTGCTTACAGGCCCTCCCTCCGAGTGATTGCTTACAGGCCCGCCCTCCAAGTGATTGCTTACACGTACAGGCCCTCCGAGTGATTGCTCGCCGGCCAGTTTTGTCCCCGGCACAGGGTTCAAGGTCTTTTGCTGAGATGAAATGGTACATCAGGCTGTACTTTACGCAGTCTTTAAACCGTTTTCGGGGGCGACCTGCCTTTCTGTGACCCTGAGTGAGAGCTCCATACATGATTTGACGTGGCACCCATGAGGCTTCCATGCGGATGACATGGCCTGTCCAGCGGAGCTGTGCAGTCATGCTTACTGAGTCCTCTTTGTCCAACACTTCCTCAGCACAACAGTCGGATCATTTCCCAAGGGACCATTCTTACATGCCTCAAATGATAAAGCATTTGAGGAAAACCTGAAAAAATGTTTTAAAAGCCATCAGGGACTATACTAACAGTCAAAACAAGGTTGTAAAATTGCCAGCCTAAATGCTGTTTGAAAATCATTACAGTCACTTTTACAAGAAGCAGTGCAGAAATTGAATGACTAATGTGTTGCCAGACTGCACTCATTTCCTGTGCACCTTCCCCCCTCAGGGTTGGTTGAGTAAAAATAAACCCACCACATCTCCCTACGCGATTTGTAAGAGGTGAATAGCAAGGGACATTGTGATCTTATTTACACTTGCTCTAAACTATTCTAGTGATTTTCGTGCTCAATGGTCTTAATAGCCATCTTAGGCTGATAGGCCATAACACTATCCATCCATCCATCCTTCGCTGTCTGTCTGTCCGTCTGTCAGTCTTTCCATCCATCTGTCCGTCTGTCTGTCTATCCATCATATAATCTGTGTTGGCATTTTCTCTGCAGAGGCCCGGAACTGCTTCGACATCCTGAAGTGAGCATAAACGTTGCTGAGCTTGGGCCGCTTCTGGTCCCCAAGGTCATGGAGGGACAGCAGAACAAGTGAGTGTCCTGGAGCTGTGGCCTTCTGGGTAGTTAGTCAGGGGAGAGAACCTGGACTGTCAGTGAGAAAGTACTGGAGCTTTGTGAAGCAGATTAAATGATGAAATGTTGGCAGGGTGGTTTTCCTAGTGAAAAAAGAGGGCTGTTTGAAACGGGTTTGCTTGATGCTTGATTGCAGAGCTAAAAGAGTCTCTATACTAAGTCACTGATGAAGTTGACTGCTGTAGCACATATCGTCTGTTGTCTGATCTGTGCGTGACGTGTAGGAATGCAAGGCATGATATTTCCTGTACTCACTGTGAACATATGTAACCTTCCCTGACACTTTGACACCCAAAATATTCATTCACAGTGCCAACAGATTTCTTCAGCTGAAAAAGTCATGTTTAAATCAATGATTTGATATGCCCTTTGAATATGATAATGATGAAAGGTGGCCATTTATTATCTGGGCATGCAATGTGATAAAACATCCATACATTGTCTTGTCTTTCAATCTCCTCAGTATCACTTCAAACCATCCGACACAGGTCTTTTGGACAAATGTTTCAATTTGCTATTGGACAGATTCTTGAAGTGTGTGAAGGATGAGTGTGCTGAGTACTTCAAGAACACGCTGAAGCTCTACGGCAAGGTGAGCCTCCTGAACAGTTTGGTCTTGTGTCCATCGGTGTCATCTCTGCCTCCACAGCTGTGTCCACAGCACTCTAAAAAAATGCACCCACTCACAGAGTTCACACAGCATGCTGCAGTTCCTTGTAGTTTGTGCCCAGCAGCCTCACATTAAACCCTTTCTTTCCAATCTTATGAAGGTTGTTGTCATAATTATCACCTCCACCTCCATCATTGATGTTGTAGTTGTCATCATTGTCATTCTTTTGTTGTTGTTTTGTCATCGTCGTCGTCGTCCTCCTCCTCCTCCTCCTCCTCCTCCTCCTCCTCCTCCTCCTCCTCCTCCTCCTCCTCCTCATCATCATCATCAGTCTCCTCCTCCTCCTCCTCCTCCTCCTCCTCCTCCTCCTCCTCCTCCTCCTCCTCCTCCTCCTCCTCCTCCTCCTCCTCCTCCTCCTCCTCCTCCTCATCATCATCATTCATCTCCTCCTCCTCCTCCTCCTCCTCCTCCTCCTCCTCCTCCTCCTCCTCCTTGGACTCCTTGACTTCATCATATTCTCATCATTTTCATCATCAGCAGTATAATTTTCCATTGTCATCATTGAGTGTTGTCATCATTGTCTGCACCATCATTGTTTCAACCTGTCCATGTTCTCTTGTTGCTATTTTCATCACTGCTGTCATTATTATTTGATGAGTTGATAATGTTTACAAGATAATATCAACATAGATTATGATATCATAGTACTGACATTTGAGCATTATTGAATTTTCATAATTAATTCTTTTGGGGGGGGG
>JAWQFJ010001642.1:17500-20000 GCA_034096865.1 Theodoxus fluviatilis
TGCAGCACGGAATAGGTAACTTCATTTGGGCAGATTTGTTTCATTTTCCCTCTGTGTGTGTCTGTCTGTCTGTCTGTCTGTCTGTGTCTGTCTGTCTGTCTGTATGTCTATCTGTCTGTCTGTCTGTTTGTATGTCTGTCTGTCTGTCTGTCTGTCTGTTTGTATGTCTGTCTGTCTGTCTGTCTGTCTGTCTGTCTGTCTGTCTGTCTGTCTGTCTGTCTGTCTGTCTGTCTCTCTGTCTGGCTGTCTGTCTGTCTGTCTGTCTGTGTGTCTATCTGTCTGTCTGTGTGTCTATCTATGTGTCTGTCTGTCTGTGTCTCTGTCTGTCTGTGTGTGTGTGTGTGTCTGTCTGTCTGTGTGTCTATCTGTCAGTCTGTCTGTGTGTCTATCTGTCTGTCCATCACTCACTTCACTCACCCCACCCCTCTCCTCTCTCTCTCTCTCTCTCTCTCTCTCTCTCTCTCTCTCTCTCTCTCTCTCTCTCTCTCTCTCTCTCTCTCTCTCTCTCTCTCTCTCTCTCTCTCTCTCTCTCCCCAAATGAATTAATTATGAAAATTCAATAATGCTCAAATGTCAGTACTATGATATTATAATCTATGTTGATATTATCTTGTAAACATTATCAACTCATCAAATAATGATGACAGCAGTGATGAAAATAACGACAAGAGAACATGGACATGTTGAAACAATGATGGCGCAGACAACGATGACAACCACAATGGTGACAATGGAAAATAATACTGCTGATGATGAAAATGATGATGAATATGATGAAGTCAAGGAGGAAGGAGGAGGAGGAGGAGGAGGAGGAGGAGGAGGAGGAGGAGGAGGAGGAGAGATGATGATGATGAGGAGGAGGAGGAGGAGGAGAGGAGGAGGAGGGGGAGGACGAGGAGGAGGAGGAGGAGGACGAGGAGGAGGACGGAGAGAGGAGGAGGAGGAGGAGGAGAGGGGGAGGGGGATGATGATGATGAGGAGGAGGAGGAGGAGGAGGAGGAGGAGGAGGAGGAGGAGGAGGGGAGGAGGAGGGAGTGAGGAGGACGACGACGGACGGATGACAAAAACAACGACAAAAACAATGACAATGATGACAACTACAACATCAATGATGGAGGTGGAGTGATAATTTGACAACAACCTTCATAAGATTGGAAAGAAAGGGTTTAATGTGAGGCTGCTGGGCACAAACTACAAGGAACTGCAGCATGCTGTGTGAACTCTGTGAGTGGGTGCATTTTTTTAGAGTGCTGTGGACACAGCTGTGGAGGCAGAGATGACACTGATGGACACAAGACCAAACTGTTCAGGAGGCTCACCTTGCCGTAGAGCTTCAGCGTGTTCTTGAAGTACTCAGCACACTCATCCTTCACACACTTCAAGAATCTGTCCAATAGCAAATTGAAACATTTGTCCAAAAGACCTGTGTCGGATGGTTTGAAGTGATACTGAGGAGATTGAAAGACAAGACAATGTATGGATGTTTTATCACATTGCATGCCCAGATAATAAATGGCCACCTTTCATCATTATCATATTCAAAGGGCATATCAAATCATTGATTTAAACATGACTTTTTCAGCTGAAGAAATCTGTTGGCACTGTGAATGAATATTTTGGGTGTCAAAGTGTCAGGGAAGGTTACATATGTTCACAGTGAGTACAGGAAATATCATGCCTTGCATTCCTACACGTCACGCACAGATCAGACAACAGACGATATGTGCTACAGCAGTCAACTTCATCAGTGACTTAGTATAGAGACTCTTTTAGCTCTGCAATCAAGCATCAAGCAAACCCGTTTCAAACAGCCCTCTTTTTTCACTAGGAAAACCACCCTGCCAACATTTCATTTAATCTGCTTCACAAAGCTCCAGTACTTTCTCACTGACAGTCCAGGTTCTCTCCCCTGACTAACTACCCAGAAGGCCACAGCTCCAGGACACTCACTTGTTCTGCTGTCCCTCCATGACCTTGGGGACCAGAAGCGGCCCAAGCTCAGCAACGTTTATGCTCACTTCAGGATGTCGAAGCAGTTCCGGGCCTCTGCAGAGAAAATGCCAACACAGATTATATGATGGATAGACAGACAGATGGACAGATGGATGGAAAGACTGACAGACGGACAGACAGACAGCGAAGGATGGATGGATGGATAGTGTTATGGCCTATCAGCCTAAGATGGCTATTAAAGACCATTGAGCACGAAAATCACTAGAATAGTTTAGAGCAAGTGTAAATAAGATCACAATGTCCCTTGCTATTCACCTCTTACAAATCGCGTAGGGAGATGTGGTGGGTTTATTTTTACTCAACCAACCCTGAGGGGGGAAGGTGCACAGGAAATGAGTGCAGTCTGGCAACACATTAGTCATTCAATTTCTGCACTGCTTCTTGTAAAAGTGACTGTAATGATTTCAAACAGCATTTAGGCTGGCAATTTTACAACCTTGTTTTGACTGTTAGTATAGTCCCTGATGGCTTTAAAACATTTTTTCAG
>JAWQFJ010001642.1:25000-52500 GCA_034096865.1 Theodoxus fluviatilis
GTTTCTCATTTTACAACAGTTGTTGCTCCTCTACCTTCCCTTCAGGCAAAGTTGCCTCTTCTGTTTATTGTCTTGAACTTGCAGCAGTTTGCACAATGATGCAACTGTAGAATTCCTGCAGTTTCAAACTCGGCACCTGCTTGCCTAAAGCCACTGCCAAGGGCGTGTTAAAACAGCTGGACTGGAGCTCACTTGAACCGAGATCTGCAGTAGTGTCTGTAGATGAGGATTGCCTGCTCCTGTGTTGCAGAGCCTCGTCAAGAAGTATCCCGACATCCGCATCGAGCAGCTCAACAACCTCATCCTGTGCCGCGATGATGTCCAGAAAGGGGAGGCTAGACAGGTACTTTCCTCCACTGTCACGCTGAACACAACTGTCACGCTGAACACAACTGTCACGCTGAACACAACTGTCATGCCGAGCACAACTGTCGCGCTGAACACAACTGTCATGCTGAGCACAACTGTCATGCTGAACACAACTGTCATGCTGAACACAACTGTCGCACTGAACACAACTGTCATACTGAACACAACTGTCACACTGAGCACAACTGTCACGCTGAGCACAACTGTCACGCTGAACACAACTGTCATACTGAACACAACTGTCATGCCGAGCACAACTGTAGCGCTGAACACAACTGTCACGCTGAGCACAACTGTCACGCTGAGCACAACTGTCACGCTGAGCACAACTGTAATGCTGAGCACAACTGTCACGCTGGACAGATTGAGTTATTTCTTTTCTTTTCTTTTTTTTTGGACAGACAAAATGTGTACTAAAAGTATGTCTGCTTTTTAAGCTTTGCACCATCTTGTGGTCATGTTTCAAGAGTCCAAAAGATGTCATGCGAGTACACATGCATGCTGTAGAAAGTTCATGTCCATGACAATCGCCTGTTTCCTGTTAACATAGTTTGCTAATCCCTAGTCACTGTGCAGAAATTATATGGAGCTTAACTGTGTCTGGGTTAGGAGGTGATATTTTACTAAGTCATGTGTAGAAGAGGAAAATTGGATCATTTTGTATTTTTCTTCCCAAAGACTTACAAATGAACACAAGGCAACATTCTGTGTAATGTTTGAAGATGGGTGGATGCACTTTACCCAGATGTTTATTATTCTCTAAGGCCATCTATGGAGATAATCTCAGCGGGATGTTTAACTTTCAACACAGCAGTCTCCTACCTAGCCTCTGTCTTATGAATGGATGTTTCTAACAGACACCACAAGGCAAATGGTATCATCAACATACAGTATGCTCTCTTTGTTTCAGATGGCGCTGGATGCATTGGGGGCTGACCAGTCCAAGCCAAAACCCAAGGGCATTTTCTCCTCCCTGCTGGCATAGGTCCTTTGCCTCGATGCAGCTTCCCTCGGTGGACATCAAGCCGTTGTCATACTTGCCATCGTCCTGGACTTGGAGTGCTGGGGTGCAGCACGGAAGAGATCATCTCTGTTTCCATTGTTTGCTTTAACAAGCCCAAGGCTTGAACAGTGAATGCTTGTTAAATCACTTTTGAAAAGTGGAATCAGTAAGATTTGCAGGTGACAACAACAAAGACCTCGTGCAGGAGTCCTACTTGTAATCGTGCAATTATGATGTTTTTGCTGCTTATGTCTGATTTGGATGCAAGCATGAGTTGCACATAGTTTTTACTGCACCGAAATACAGAAGCAAACTTGTGATATCTGGAGGAGGAATATTTTTTTTGGGGGGGAGCATGGAGGGACTTTTGCAAGAACTGACTTTGAAAAGAATGACCTTGTTGGAACCTAATCCACAGTGGATCAGTTCAGTGCATAACCTGCAGCTGATGTGCACGCACAGATACTGCAAGAGAGGCAGCTCAGACGTTGGCTTCATTCCTGGCGCCGAGTGTAATTCCCACAGGACCAATGTTGACAGTGGCAGATGATGACAAAATGCAGATCCTGGAGACAGGGCAAGGAGAATGTTTGGTGCAGGCAAGCTGTGTCGAATGAAGGACTTTGAGAGGAGTAATCACAGCTGTCAGGTCACACTATTGTGGAGTAATCACAGCTGTCAGGTCACACTATTGTGGAGTAATCACAGCTGTCAGGTCACACTATTGTGGTGTTCTTCATAAACTTTGTCTGATGTACTTGTTTGTGAAACATGATTTTTGAAGCACCTGAAATAGAATTGTTGCATTTCTGTTCAATTAGAACAAGAAATATAAGTTTTGCTTGTTGTTTTTTTAGGGAGTTTCTTTAGAGGGGTGGGATAATTGGGAGGGGGGAGGGGGTTTGCCTGTTTTGTATAGTTTTCATCAGTGAATGTAAGATGTTTCATTTGGTGCTCCACAAGTTAATCTCATGCTCGGGCCTCCTTGCTATCACACTCAAAGCACTGCACATCAGAAGTTGATTCATGGTATTAAATAATTCGTTTGGATGAAAGAATATGTATTATTGTCAGTAAATACATTCCACACAGAATTTTTTAAATTATCATTGAGAGGATAGGAAATAGAAACAGGTTGACATACGATTTACTTCCAGTCTGTTATTCGTCTTTAGCATGACCCATTAACTAGTTAGAGAAACTCTCCTTGGGTCTGTTACCTTTTGTTGTTACGAACATTTGAATACCCACTTTGAAAATGTTTTATGTCTCTAGAGTGAAGTTTTCAGTCCTCTCTTAGAATGACTTCATAGATGATGATTTTGAGAAGGAGGGAGCTCTGAGCAGGCATGCTGGTGGCTGTCGAAGCTTGTACAGATCAGGCAGTACATGGTGCAGCAGCTGCTGATGAAGAGCGGGCTTATGGGAAGGCTGAAGCATCAAGAGTTTTGTCTATTTTCTTGTGCACAGTCCCTTCAGTTTTCCCCATGGACAGGGGTGTCCTGGTAAACCATGCATTGTCAGGTGTTGTGATAATGGTTTTCACCATGCAGGTGACAGTCAGAGCCTGACTAAGTGAACAGGGACTTTTCTTCAAGTCTTGGTACCTTTTTTGTGATGTCCCTATGTTGGTGGCTGGAGGTCATTTTCTATCGAACACAGATTATGATATTATGTGAAGGTCCTTTATCCAGGAAACTGTCCTGCCAAGCACAGATGTCTTGTGCGGTTACGTTAACTCTTAAGATCATGTACCGCCCATTACTGCCCACCCTGCTCAATCCTGTACCTCCCATAGCCACCCACCCCTCGTGATGGTTACTTGACTTTTTTTTCCTACTAATTACATAATCCTTACAGGACTGGGGAATGAAACACGTCTTAACTGCAGTGTGGCCGCCAAGCTTGTAATCTGGAAGACTTTGAGGGCATTGGTGTTGGTGCAGCTTTCACTGCTTCAGTGACAACTCCACTTATTTCGTACTGAAAAGCCTTTCATGATTTCATCAACAGACCCTCTTGAGTTGAACAGTGAAGCAGGAATCATCCGTGATGTCCTCCAGGGTTGGGGATGGGGCGCAGGCTGCTCAGTCAGAGACTGCTGAGAGATGTTCCCTCCAGTGGAATGTTCATATGAAGTTGTACATGGCACCAGTGATGGAGGCAAAATGGCCAGTTTGAGTCAAATGGGCTGCAAACTTCCTGTGCAGTACAGAGTATTTGCATGTAATAGTAAGGAATGAGCTAGATGCAAAATGTTTGCACCCATAGTTTTCATAGCCAAGCAACACTTTTGTTTTCCTTCCATACTGACCAGTAGACAAACCAGTGATATATGACCCTTTGACCTCGAAAAAGAATTAGCATAATTATTACCCACACGTGCCAGCCTGCATCGGCCAATCCGATTGCCTAAACCCAGCAGGCAGGCCGTAGCAAGGGAGGTAACTCCTCAATGCCTCGCGCCTGCCTGTGTATATAAGGCTGCAGGCGGCACGTTCCCTCACTTTTGACAATTTTCGAAACTGTACGTTTCGCTGGTACTTTTGCTACTGGGATTACCTCGGGGTTACGTTGCGTGACTTAAGGAGTTAGCTGTTCCTTCGCTGGGAGCTTGAGGGAAGTATTGCTGTTTGGCGTCTGTTTGGCGCTTGGGTTTGTTGAGTGCACGCTCTGTTACTGCTGTTTTGCTGTTGCTTTAGCGTGTATCGCGTTGCAGTGCGCGTGTGCTGGCTGGGGTTTGCTTGCAGTTAGGTTGGTTTTGCGGGCGCTGTTTCGGCGGCTGTTCGCTCTTGTTTGAGGACGGTGGCGTGGCTACCGGACTCAACTCATGGCGTAATGCGCCGCGTACGCTGTTTCGTGTGCTAGCAATGGCGTACACCTGGTGGTGGCGGCGGGTATGGAGGTTGAGAGGCATTCTTGTTTCTTACGAACGCGAATGCTCTTCTTGCACTTCTGCTTCGCTTCCCACTCCTCGGTCGCTTCGTGCATTGGATTACTCGTCTACTTGTGTAGTGTAGAGTTTGCAGTTCCCTTCGCTGGAGCTTGGGGAAGTATTCTCTGTTTTGCCGCTGTTTTGCGGCGGGGTTGGCGTTTCGTGTGGCATTGTCAGTGGAGTGCACGCGCAGTGTGTCTGTTGCGTTAGCGTGTTGCTCCTCTTTTCAGCGCGTGCGAGCCTTGCTGGTGTTTGCTGGTTTGCTTGTTTGTGCGTTTTCGTTTTCGTTGGTTGTGCGCTCTACTCGTGTCGGTGGCGTTAGCTACCGGGCTCGTATGGCGCACTACACCAACGCTGGTCACGCCTCGGTAAGACGGGCGGATAGAGGCGTGCCGCTGTTGCGTTAGCAATTATCCGGGTATATGGCGTTAGTTTGAACGCTTGTGTGTGTGTTTGGGACTTGGGCGCTTGGACGTTGAGGCAAGCGCTAGTTATCAGGTGTGTTGGCGAGTAGTTGCTCGTCTTGGAGCGACGACAGGCTGGGGTTTTCGCTGGTTTGCTTGTCTTGCTTCGATGGCACGCGCGTGGTCGTTTCGCGTGTGCCCGCGGTTTTTCCTGTAACCTCAGTGGGCGCTGCGAATTTTTCGTTTTCGCTCGCTCCTGTTTCTGTTCTGTTTCTCCCACTTGGTCTGTTTCGAACGTGCATTCTGCGGCTGTTTTCGCGTTTGCTCGTTCGGCTGGGGGTAGTAGCGGCTGCCTTGTCTAACCTGTTGTCTGGTTAGACTTGGCGTTCGCGTCTTTGCTTGCTGCTTCTTAGTCTGCCTTGGGGCGAAAGACGGCGTTTGCCGCGTCGTCTGCTCCTAGGCAGATTTTGGGGTTATCACCCCTTGTTTTATCGGGGTTGGAATGTAGGCGTGGGGCTCGGGGGGTTTTTGTCGGCTCTCCTCCTCCCTCCTCTGTCTCTCTCTCTCCCCGTGCCAGTGGGACAGGAGGATCTCCTCTCCCAGTGGGTCGGTTGTTTTTCTGTTTGTTTCAGTCGTCCACTGTCCGGATAGTCAGCCTGGTCAGGCTGGGACCTGCCCTTGCCTGGTGTTGTGGTTCCTGGCTCCTGGGCAGGTGTGCGGGCAGGTCGGCTCGGACTGGTACGTATAATGGGAAATCTGACGGAAGGCGGTCCCGCGCTCCCCACGGGTTGAGCACTGCTCCCCACGGGTCGAGCACTGCTCCCCACGGGTCGAGCACTGCGGTCAGACCACGGCAGAGCGTACCTCCCGGCCAATCAGCAGACACTGCTTGGTTCGGTGAGCACCTTGCCCACCTTCCTGTCTGTTCCCCTGTGCCCCGACCCTGTGCTCCCGTCCGGTCGAGCAAGGCGGCGCGGCATTCTGACGGAAGGCGGTCCCGCGCTCCCCACGGGTCGAGCACTGCTCCCCATGGGTCGAGCACTGCTCCCCAAGGGTCGAGCACTGCGGTCAGACCACGGCAGAGCGTACCTCCCGGCCAATCAGCAGACACTGCTTGGTTCGGTGAGCACCTTGCCCACCTTCCTGTCTGTTCCCCTGTGCCCCGACCCTGTGCTCCCGTCCGGTCGAGCAAGGCGGCGCGGCATTCTGACGGAAGGCGGTCCCGCGCTCCCCACAGGTCGAGCACTGCTCCCCATGGGTCGAGCACTGCTCCCCACGGGTCGAGCACTGCGGTCGACCACGGCAGAGCGTACCTCCCGGCCAATCAGCAGACGCTGCTTGGGCCGGTGAGCACCTTGCCCACCTTCCTGTCTGTTCCCCTGTGCCCCGACCCTGTGCTCCCGTCCAGTCGAGCAAGGCGTCGCGGCATTCTGACGGAAGGCGGTCCCGCGCTCCCCACGGGTCGAGCACTGCTCCCCACGGGTCGAGCACTGCGGTCAGACCACGGCAGCGCGTAGCTCCCAGCCATTCAGCAGACTCTGCTTGGTCCGGTGAAGCACCCTGCCCACCTTCCTGTCTGTTCCCCTGTGCCCCCACCCTGTGCTCCCGGCAGGTCGAGCAGGGCGGCGCGGCTTTCTGACGGTAGGCGGTCCCGCGCTCCCCACGGGTCGAGCACTGCTCCCCACGGGTCGAGCACTGCGGTCAGACCACGGCAGCGCGTAGCTCCCGGCCATACAGCAGACTCTGCTTGGTCCGGTGAAGCACCCTGCCCACCTTCCTGTCTGTTCCCCTGTGCCCCCACCCTGTGCTCCCGTCAGGTCGAGCAGGGCGGCGCGGCATTCTGACGGAAGGCGGTCCCGCGCTCCCCACGGGTCGAGCACTGCTCCCCACGGGTC
This sequence comes from Theodoxus fluviatilis, assembly GCA_034096865.1. Taxonomy (NCBI): domain Eukaryota; kingdom Metazoa; phylum Mollusca; class Gastropoda; order Cycloneritida; family Neritidae; genus Theodoxus; species Theodoxus fluviatilis. The sequence goes on from JAWQFJ010001642.1 coordinate 31,607, forward strand.
GAGCACTGCGGTCAGACCACGGCAGCGCGTAGCTCCCGGCCATACAGCAGACACTGCTTGGTCCGGTAAAGCACCCTGCCCACCTTCCTGTCTGTTCCCCTGTGCCCCGACCCTGTGCTCCCGTCAGGTCGAGCAGGGCAGAGCGGCACCCCCATCGCGCTCCAGCAAGGTCGAGCTCTGCGATGGGGACTTGGTCTGCGGTGGGGCTTAGGCTGGCGCTGTTTGGTTCGGTGAGCGCGCCGCCTCCCTTCCCGTGCACTCCCCTGTGCCCCGCCCCGCGCTCCCGCCAGGTCGAGCAGGGCGGAGTGGCGCCCTTACCTCGCTCCCGTCTGCTCGATCTCGGTGGTGGGGTCACGGCAGAGCGTGGCTTTCTAGCACTCCCATGGGCCCCGGCCCCGCGCTTCCGTATGGTCAAGTGGACCAGTGCGGCGCGGTCAGGGGTCTGTTTTCTCCTCTGACTCTGCGGTCGTCGACGGTGTTTCTCCCTGCGGGGAGGCGAGTCTAGAACGACCGGATCAGAGCCCAGCGAGTTGGCACGCTCGGTTCTCGGACCCTGGTTCCAATGCGGCTGCGGGAGGGGGGGGGGGGGGGGAGGGGAGGTTGAGTCGGCCGACCAACGCTCCTTTCGCTCTCTGTCTGTGGACTCTTCCGGTGAGGAACCGTTGGCGCGGCTGCGGTTCGGCCTTTTCAAGGGGCGCAGTTCCAGTGTTCTGCCGCGCTGACTTCGTTCTTCTTCTACGCGTGCACACGCTCTGCAACGGGCTTTTGCCATGTGGCGTCGGCAAGTTCATGACAGCGTTATTCTGCGGGTGGTGCGGGACGGATTATTCCGCTCACGACTCCTCCGCATCTGTCACGTGAGCCTCTTGCTTTTCCTAAACCCTTTTCACCCTGAGAGGGTAAAGGTGTTGGAAGAGGAGGTCGCTTATCTGCTGGGTACGCAGGTTGTCCGGTTATCTCGGGCGTCTAGGAGGCACAGTCTCTACGACTCTGTCTCTCAAAGCTGGGAGATTCTGGTTTGGGCTGATTCCCATGGCATTTCTTTTTCTTTTCCACGGAGTGCATTCCTGGAAAGTTGAATAGGCTGGCGGATCACCTGAGCCGGATGTTCAGGTTCGGCCTTCAGAGTGGACTGTAGGCATCAGGCTCTAGAGCAGGTGTGGCTTCACTTGGGCAAGCCGATGGTGGATCTGTTCGCACCCGGTTCGACACGCGTTGCCGTGTTACTTCTCGCCTAGGTATGCTCCACAGGCTCTCGGGCGGGATGCCTTTGCTAGGTCGTGGTCGAGCATGGCGCTCTACGTTTTCCCTCCCACGCGCCTTCTTCCGAGGGGGTTGGTCACGGTCGTCCGGGAGCGTCCTCGCATGATCCTGGTCGTGCCTTTCTGGCCTGGAGCTTTCTGCTTCTCTGATGCTGGCTATGGCTGATGGGGATCGCATCGAGCTTCATCTTTCTGTGTGCACTCTCGTGAACCTCGTTCGGGAATTGGCCATCTGAATGTTCACGTGTTGAACTTTTCTGCTTGGCTTCGTTCCAACATGGGTTCACCTGGCTAGTTCCTTGTTGTTAGAGTTCGTCGTGTCAACGACTCTTGGCAGCAACAAGTGGTGGTTGCGGGTTCGGCTCTTCGTGTTTGATGGTGAGTGGTTTTTCTGTTGGGTCAGTTGTTATGCACAACCCACCACCCATTGCTGGGCAATCATATCACTGGTTTGTCTACTGGTCAGTATGGAAGGAAAACTTGAAGAAATTTAAACTAATTTCTATGTTTTCTTGACATACTTACCAGTAGACAAATTATTGTCCCACCCACCTCCCCGTTTGTGCATTTGCTGGTTTTTTTTTTCTTCTCAGCATTGTCAAAAGTGAGGGAACGTGCCGCCTGCAGCCTTATATACACAGGCAGGCGCGAGGCATTGAGGAGTTACCTCCCTTGCTACGGCCTGCCTGCTGGGTTTAGGCAATCGGATTGGCCGATGCAGGCTGGCACGTGTGGGTAATAATTATGCTAATTCTTTTTCGAGGTCAAAGGGTCATATATCACTGGTTTGTCTACTGGTAAGTATGTCAAGAAAACATAGAAATTAGTTTAAATTTCTTCAAATTATTTCAGATTAACAAATTTTTCATGTTTCAAAACCACTGAATTTTCAAAGGTGCATCAGCATTGAACTTATTTGTTTAAGTCTTTGTAGTATTAGAGTTCACCGTAGTAATTACATGGCTTCTATGATGGTGTAATGTGCAATAAAAATATACTATCTATTACAGCAGCGTTTGTTTTATATAATTACAATGTGGTGTTGATGGCTCACATTGTGTTGCATGCTCAGGAAATGAACCTGGGATTCTCATGGAGAACATGTAACCCAGCCTGTGCATGAATAATTACCACAATTTTACAACTGTATTTATTTATTTATCCATTTATTTACTCATTATCATCATCATCATGAAATCAACTCACTAATTTAAGCTGGTTGTCTGGGTGGGGATGCTCTTTGCTGAGCCACTTGCCCCCGAAAGCTTGGCAGCCAGGGGTTCCAGCTGATGAGGGATGAAGCGACTGCGGCTGCAGGCTACTCTTTGTATATTCCTAATGTGCCACCTTCACCCTCATGTGTTGCTGGTTTTGCTCAAGAATATAACTTCAGGATCCACCAAGAAATTTGAAGAGAGGTATAATTGGGGACATCGTGACTTGATTTGCGCTTACTCTAAACTTCTATTGATTTTCGTGCTAATGGTATAACATAGCCTACAACGGCTGAGAGGCCAGTAGACCCACCCATCTGTACCCCCCATCCTGCATCCCCCCTCCCCTCATGGGGAGTTGAGTAAAACAGTACTCTTTTCTATGCGAACAAATGCATTGGAGTATACTCTACACAGCATACATTTGTGACTTGTCATGAAGAGAATGAATATCTCCAAAACTACTTGTGCATGGCGTTGTGTGTCGCCAACACAGCTCCACAATATCTGTCAGACTACGCACCATCCAGAGACCTGCAGCCATTGGAGAAGCTTCTGCGAGTTACTGGAAGAAATTTGAAGAGAGGTATAATTAGGGACATCGTCACTTGATTTGCGCCTATTCTAACTTCTATTGATTTTCGTGCTAATGGTATAACATAGCCTATAACGGCTGAGAGGCCAGTAGAACTCCTCCACCTAATCTTCCTCCTCTACAGATAATTGGCTTTGCTTTCACGCGAAACCATGTGCCTACCAAGCGATTCGTATTCACTTGCCCCTGGGGAAGGGAGATAACAATCTTGCGCCCTGCTACCGTTTTTGTCCCACTTTGGTAGTGGTTGCTTCCCCTGCTCTCGGCCTCGGGCATCATCCACGTATAAAATCTTCAGATTAAAGTTTTATTGCTTTGCCGAATCGTCTTCTCTTCTTTGGTAATGAAAGTACTTTAATTCTATAATGCGTGAATACAGAGAAGACTGAAATACAACAATTATTTAGCTTCTTGTGATGAACAGAATGAGTTATCTTAGATTCTTACCAACTCGTCGCATTTTTCGCTGAGAAGTGTCACTCACACGAAATATTATTGCAGTCACTGATTTATATCAGCACGAGAAAAAGAGTCCTCATGTTTGGTGCTTTTGCGATTTTTATCTTTCTGTGTTGCAATCTTGAGCATATTCCTACACGTTGGCACTCGGCCAATCTTTCAGTGCGGGACTTGTTTGTTTGAAAATGGCGGCCTCCAGCTTGACGTCGTACAGTCGGCAGTGAAACGGATTACTTTATCATCACTGTGTGGAAATGCTCTTGACGCTAAAACTTAAAATGACGTAATCTTTGCAACAAATGGTTGAAAAATGGCCAGTGCTGATACCAACAGACTCCTGGTAGGTCGTCGTGGTGTGATTTTCTCATTCATTATTGTCTTAGGACAGGTTTGGACGTGCTTATTGAACATTCAGTGATACGGTTTGCAGACGGCTTGACAGCCTCGTGCATGATTTGTTGCATGGCACGGCTTCAGCTAATTACGGCATTAGGCAGGGTTGCTGCTCAGCAAAAACGAAGGACTGCTGTGCCCGCGCTATTTCGCTAAGCCTTCGAGTCAATGCCAGAGTTGACGAAACGTAGCGCCAAGATCAGATATTGCAATCAACGGAAGTATCTGATTTCATCTGTGTTGACAATGCTAAATGTTCCCTCACTGTACATTTGAAATGTGAATCGAAGACTTCTACAATTTTGTCTGTGTCTTTGATCTTTCCTCCTCCTCCTCCTCCTCCTCCTCCTCCTCCTCCTCCTCCTCCTCCTCCTCCTCCTCCTCCTCCTCCTCCTCCTCCTCCTCCTCCTCTCTACTTTCATCTTAATCCTGATATTCACTAATATACTAGAACCAGGATTATGTTCATTTTTTGCTTTGCATAGAATTTCAGGTGCTGAATGTTAATCCAACACTATGAATACTTGCATCACAAGGAAGAAAGTCCACTAATTATGCCGAACTATTGTGGATGTGTGTGTGTGTGTGTGTGTGTGTATGTATGTATGTATGTATGTATGTATGTATGTATGTATGTATGTATGTATGTATGTATTTTCATTTTTACTGCGCCATTATCACGATAAACATGCTCATGGCGCGACAAGACGAAATAAAAAAGTTTTCAGGCCAGTTTTAAATGCGGCCAAGGATGGACTAACCCTCAGACCCTCAGGAAGTTGGTTCCAGAGTCTCGGTCCCACAACGCTGAAGGAGCGGTCACCGAAGCTCCGTAACCTTGTTTGTGGGACAAGCAATAGTCTTCTTTTTGAGGAAGGGAGATTCCTTGTGGGTGTGTGAACGTGTGTGTGTGTGCGTTTGCGTGTGTGTGTGTGTGTGTGTGTGTGTGTGTGTGTGTGCGTGTGTGTGTGTGTGTGTGTGTGTCCATCCATCAGTCAACCCATCCTTCCATTCACTTGTTCAGCCCCCCCCCTCCCGACCCCCCCCCCTCCCGACCCCCCCCCCAACCCCCCCCCCCCAACCCCCCCCCCCCCGACCCCGTCCCCCCGACCCCCTCTGTGTGTGTGTGTGTGTGTGTGTGTGTGTATGTGTGTGTGTGTGTTTGTCTTCCATGAAACAGCTGTGAAAGTCTCAAAGAAACTTCTGTTAATTATATTACCTGTAGATCAGACAGACTGAAAATCCTGTTGTAGTAAACTCAAAAAGCTGAATTCAACATTTCCCCTTTACACCTCTGTATGATAGTGTATCCTTTGGAACATTCTCAACCAGAAAAATATTTAATGCAGTGCAGCAAAGAGAAGTAATGCTGATTCTTCGTGAGGAGGTATGGCATAATGTCTCTGATCATAGCCTGTGTATGGCAAATGTCTGATCATAGCCTGTGTATGGCATAATGTCTCTGATCATAGCCTATGTATGGCATGATGTCTCTGATCATAGCCTGTGTATGGCATACTGTCTCTGATCATAGCCTGTGTATGGCATAATGTCTCTGATCATAGCCTGTGTATGGCATACTGTCTCTGATCATAGCCTGTGTATGGCATAATGTCTCTGATCATAGCCTGTGTATGGCATACTGTCTCTGATCATAGCCTGTGTATGGCATAATGTCTCTGATCATAGCCTATGTATGGCATGATGTCTCTGATCATAGCCTGTGTATGGCATAATGTCTCTGATCATAGCCTGTGTATGGCATACTGTCTCTGATCATAGCCTGTGTATGGCATAATGTCTCTGATCATAGCCTATGTATGGCATGATGTCTCTGATCATAGCCTGTGTATGGGATAATGTCTCTGATCATAGCCTGTGTATGGAAAAATGTCTCTGATCCTAGCATATGTATGGGATAATGTCTCTGATCATAGCCTGTGTATGGCATACTGTCTCTGATCATAGCCTGTGTATGGCATAATGTCTCTGATCATACTCATAGCCTGTGTATGGCATAATGTCTCTGATCCTAGCATATGTATGGCATAATGTCTCTGATCATAGCCTGTGTATGGCATACTGTCTCTGATCATAGCCTGTGTATGGCATAATGTCTCTGATCATACTCATAGCCTGTGTATGGCATACTGTCTCTGATCATAGCCTATGTATGGGATAATGTCTCTGATCATAGCCTGTGTATGGCATACTGTCTCTGATCATAGCCTATGTATGGGATAATGTTTCTGATCATAGCCTGTGTATGGCATGATGTCTCTGATCATACTCATAGCCTGTGTATGGCATAATGTCTCTGATCATAGCCTATGTATGGCATAATGTCTCTGATCATAGCCTGTGTATGGCATAATGTCTCTGATCATAGCCTGTGTATGGCATAATGTCTTTGATCATAGCCTGTGTATGGCATAATGTCTTTGATCATAGCCTGTGTATGGCATAATGTCTCTGATCATAGCCTATATGGCAACATGTCTCTGATCATAGCCTGTGTATGGCATAATGTCTCTGATCATAGCCTGTGTATGGAAAAATGTCTGATCATAGCCTGTGTATGGCATACTGTCTCTGATCATAGCCTGTGTATGCATAATGTCTCTGATCATAGTCTGTGTATGGCATAATGTCTCTGATCATAGCCTGTGAATGGCATAATCATATTAATGTCTCTGATCATATTCTGTGTATGGCATAATGTCTCTGATCATAGCCTGTGTATGGCATACTGTCTCTGATCATAGCCTGTGTATGGCAATAAATGTCTCTGATCATACTCATAGCCTGTGTATGGCATAATGTCTCTGATCATAGCCTGTGTATGGCATAATCATGATAATGTCTCTGATCATAGCCTGTGTATGGCATGATGTCTCGGATCATAGCCTGTGTATGGTATAATGTCTCTGATCATAGCCTGTGTATGGCATACTGTCTCTGATCATAGCCTGTGTATGGCATAATGTCTCTGATCATAGCATATGTATGGCATAATGCCTCTGATCATAGCCTATGTATGGCATACTGTCTCTGATCATAGCCTGTGTATGGCATAATGCCTCTGATCATAGCCTATGTATGGCATACTGTCTCTGATCATAGCCTGTGTATGGCATAATGTCTCTGATCATACTCATAGCCTGTGTATGGCATAATGTCTCTGATCATAGCCTGTGTATGGCATAATGTCTCTGATCATAGCCTGTGTATGGCATAATGTCTCTGATCATAACCTGTGTATGGCATGATGTCTCTGATGGCATAATGACTCTGATCATAGCCTGTGTATGGCATAATGTCTCTGATCATAGCCTGTGTATGGCATAATGTCTCTGATCATAGCCTGTGTATGGCTGCTAGATTTTCAGGAATGACATATATATGAAACTAAGGAGCTCTCTCGTCTCTGAGAGTGAAAACCTCTGCCAAGGAAGGCACATGTTCTCTTCCATGGTCTGTATAATTCAGGCAGCATATTATGCTAGCCAGGCCTGATGCTACTAAGTTTAGTTCATTTTAGTGGTTGTTAACGACCTTTGAGTGCAGAATGCATACCCTGGAGTCATCAGTATTTTAGCATCATCAACTTTGTGGTGCATTATACATTTTTTTCTTTATGGTTGTAATTCCAAAACCTCCAAGATTTAATGGGTTGTTCCTCCGATGATACCCTTACCTTGCACCAAATTTAATCAGAAACCGTTTTGAATTTTTAAAGTTATTTTGCCAAATAACAAACTACTGAACAAATTAACTAACTGAAAAACATAACCTGTTTAGCAGAGGCAATGACATGATGTCTGTGATTATTGCCTGTGTCTCTGAACCTGCAGGAGAGTCCCACCAGCATCCAGGCCAACATCAACAAGCGCCTCGCTGAGGGTGGCGTTGAGGAAGACTGCACCGATGAGGAGAAGCTGATCTACATATGGCGACTGTACCAGAAAACAGAGGTCAGTGTCTTAGTCTGACCAAAGACACTATCTAATGGGACTGCCAGCTTCTGCAGTTTTGACGCTATTTGTCATTTGGCCTCACTGTGACATTTTGACATTTGCGGGAACATCATTTCCGGTAGAATGAAAGCTACAGTGGACTAGTAATAATCGTGTTTTCACATAGTAGTGTTCTTCATGTGTATATATATCTGCATTTTATTAATTTGCAGATTGAAAGAAAGTAGTGTATTGCTTTTGTAATAAAAAAAACATATTGAGTGAAATGAAGCAAGAATTCATAGTCGATCAATTTGTTTACATTTGTCAGACCAGTGCAGGAATGTATGCCGATTTTTCAGTGTTGCCCTTAGTTTTATTGCAAAAGTTTAGGTGCTGTACTTGTCATCAAGAAGTATTCTTCAGACTGACAAATTAATATGATAAGTTAGTGAGCTTTCATTGGAGAGCAAACAGCACAACAAAAAATATGTAAAATAGTGGCTCACCAGAAGTGATGTTCCCGCAAATCACTGTTTCCAGGACCTCTCTCGAAATTCGGCAAAGCTGGCAGTCCCGATAGATAATGTCTTTGATCTGTGTGAGTGAAATGAAGAAATGATCCCCCCCCCCCCACCCTTCCCCCTCTCCCCCGCAGTGTAACAGAAAGTATAATTTATAATGGAAGGGGCCTTTGCTAGATTATGCATGTCCATGTTTGGACTGTTGGCTGCTTTTTTTTCTCTTAAAAATTTTTAAAATCACATTGTATCCCATACTACCATCCTCTGCCCTTTGCTGCTGTTAGACCCCATAAAAGGGGTTGGACTCAAACTTTAGCTTTCTCACTGGAACTCGGTGTTCTAAATTTAGTGATCATGTCATGATCATGTGGCAGAGATCTATACCTGTTGCTGTGCACATGACAGCTAGATTTAGAACAATGAGGTTTGGGTGGAAAAACTGAGGGCCAAGTTCATGCTTTTGTTGTGGTATGGGACCGACAGCAGCTGATAGAATGAACAAAGGAATGAAAAATTTATTGTGTGGGCCCCGGGACCATTACAAGTGGGAGAACGGCAACAAAACAAATGAAATACAAAATACCGGTCTCGAGACTTGTGCGAGTCTTGCAATGTGAGTAGGAACGATACCGCATCAGTCCATTACAGTCCATGGCGTTGAAGTGCACCTCACCACAGAAAAGTCTGCACTATCTTCATTTTGCACACCAGGGCTGTTGTTTACTTTGCTGCTTGCCAGGAAGAGACGAGTTTCTCACTGTTGGCCTCAGCAGCAGATAATTAAGGCAGTGTGAAAGATCACACCCTAATACGTTGGCATATGTCCTTACACTTACAGAAGGAAAATGGTTCTTGTGAACCAGGGATTAGGCAATTATTCCTCTGCAGCGGTTGTGCTCAAGTCTCTGACCATGCCCTTTCTTCAAACGTTTCCCCATAAGGCAGAATAAAAAAGTTGTGGTTATCATAACCTTTTTTTCTGCCTACCCTATTTTTTTTTTCAATCATGCAAATTTATACAATTTAAAAAGAAAGAAAAGATAGTGATTGTAATCAATGAACAGCATGGTGTCATATCTGTCTTGCCCTGAGTGCTCAGGAAATCCCCACTTTGAGTTTTAAAAAGCGTTTCAGTGAAAGAAAGTTTAGTCTATGTTCAATCAGGCCTTTTCTAAAAACAAAAAAAGTTCAGGCTGACCTTCTAACCCCCCTTTTCCCCCTTGTTACCTTTAGAATTAATCACAACTATATTTGGAGGGCCTAAAAGGTTACAGCTTACAACTTCAACAGATAGGCCCTTCAATTCAGTGGGTCCCTTGGTCCTGCCTGTGTATATATAGCCCCAAGAGCTCAATACAACGTTCCTATCTTACTGGGCTCCACAGAGTTCTCTTCAGTCTGTTATATCCCATTCATGTATTCTCAAAGTCAGTATTTTAGTAATGGCTTCTTAGATTTCAAAGTGTTTGTTGAACACTATGTCAGGTCACTTGTTCTATCAAATCAGTGCCTCTGACTGTGACCAGTTGGCAATAAATGGCTGACACATTTTCAGTCAAGCTGAATTGTGTGGGGTCAAAGTCTCAAACAGCCATGTGCATGCATATGTATTATATGTAAGGACATTTCGATAGCAACAATTCCAGAATCCTACTCATAGATGCTTCACAACATCATAGAACCAAAAAAGTAGGTCTTTACTGGTCTTGTGAAAGATGATAGAGCCTTAGCCTTCCCGTTCAGACAACCCAATCTGAATATCTGCCTGGTAAATGGTGTAGTCATGCTCAAAGCTTGTCTCTTGCCCTCAGCTTGCAGCGAAGATGTTCCAGCACGAAGAAACCTTGCTGAGCGTTAATGACTGCTTGGCCACAGGCCCTCATTCCCTCAATAACTTGGTATTATCCATCAGCAAGCAATCACTCGGTGGCTGGCTTGCCTTCTGCCCAGTGGTGACAAAATATTGACAGGAATGGCGCTGTAGCTTTCTGTTGGTATTTCTGCTTGTCTCTAGTGCAAAGGGGACAATTTTTGGCTTTGAGTGACCTCTGTCCTGCTTGACCAGTCTGCAATGCCCCCTGGTCAGGGTGAGGCATTTGGTCCTCTTGTCTTGGACTCAGTTCTGTAATGCTGCTGTTCAGGACAGGCGGACAGAATGGAGTTCCTTCATGATGGTACTTTATCTCAAGGATATATATATATATATATATATATATATATATATATATATATATATACTGTCCTCTAGCTGATGGTGAGTTGCATGGTTGTTTGCATGTCCTTCGCCAGAGTCTTCAGTGAGACTTGGTCTGTTTGAATGATGGTTGAGAATGAAAAAGTGCATCGGGTTTATAGCTACATGTGTAAATTATGCAGATCTGATCTTGACCGTGGTAATAATAGTTCACTTGTATTTCAAACTCTTTTTTTCCCTCATTAATTTCCTCACTTGAGGTGTTCTTCTTTATGATGCCTCTCTTTGTCATATGGAAGGGACCATGACCAGGCCTTAAGCATAATTGGAGGTTTTTATAAATTTGAAAATCAGAAGAAAATATGGCTATTCTCAATTGCTGATTACAAATATGAATTGTGATTTTCCTATAACATTTTACAAGATATCCACTGATGAACACCTGAAGAAGATTATTCATTATCAGCAAGGCATATTTTCTGGGCGGAAAAACCCCCCTCTTTTTTGTGAACTCGGGAAGCCAATTGATTCGTTAAATTGTAATTTGTGACTTTTTTTGAACATCAACTCCAGATACTAAATCCAGCATGATGATTGACTTATGTTATGGTCCCATATTGCAGAACAAAGTATGCACAACATTGCGTGTGAGTTTCTCTGTCATTGTGCTTCTTCAAGTGGTTGATTAAATTAAAAAATCCATTGCTCTGTATGTAAAACTAAAAGACATTATTTTCAGAAAATAACAAAGAATTGCTTGCTTTACTTCCAGTTAAATTTCATTTTCTAAATCTACTGCAAGACTAAGAGTTCTTTCCAGAACTGAAATAGACTACTTAACAAAATGGTAATGTATTTTAGGTAGTTGTCCTTTTGTTGTTTCATGTTGGGCCTGTTTCTTGAGTTTTTAAACTTTTGGCATGCATTTCTAAAAACCATTGTTATGTTTATTTATACTTTTGCATTATTTGTTTACTTTGAGTTGACTCAAGTCGTCTTCTTCTTCTAATGATGATGATAAAATTACAATGGTTCTGAATGTGTTGATTGATGAATTGATCATGTTGTTGTTATTGTGGTTGTTATTCCACTAGCAGGAACTTGCAGTTTGATATGAAATTTTCAGAAACAGTTTTTTATATATCTCTACTGAGAATGGATGGGCATGACTGCAGCCTTGTCGTTTAATAATGAAAGCTACAGATTTGTTATCATCTGTTCAAATGTGTCTCCTTGTTCATGTGTCATTTCTACCAGTTCTATGTATTAATAACTTTTGCAATTTTTATGACATATTTACAAGTAATATTATGTTTATTGTGTTGAGTAGTGTTGTGTAGTGTTGTGCTGTGTAATATCATGGACATAAGTTTCATATGCAGTTTTGTGATGAATTGAAGGTATGTATATATATATATTTGTGGGTCTATATCTATAGATTGTTTTTTCCCCATCACTTTTGATGTGCCTCAGGGGCTGCCCATGACCATTTGCCATAAGAATATCACTCAGAATAAGACCTTGTTCTGGTTTTTTGTCTCGTATAAACATGAATTGATATTTAAATAGCAGGAAATGTTCTGATTTATCACATGGCCAATCAGGTCCAAACATATTTCAAAATGTCATTCATTTCCGTATAAAGTCTTTTTATCATCACCTAATGTTTTCCTATTTATATAGGGCAAACCATTCCACTCTTGACTACAACATTATGCATCTTTCTAGAATTCCAATGCATTAGTTTTTACAGTGGTTTCATCATGGAATTTTTTTTTATGCTGTAAGTGTATGTACTTTTTTGTTGTTCTTCTGTATGGAAGGTGTAGTGTATAGTCTCACTGGTTTGACAAATTCCTTCTCTCACCATATATCAGATGATATCATATGATGTCATACCATACATCCTATTGCCTTGCACATCACGTGGCACCCCATCACATTCCATTGACTCTTTGACTCTTCAGGAGGCCTTGGCGCTGGCGAAGGATGCGGAGCAGAAGCTGAAGCAGGGGCAGGCGGAGGAGATGCAAGAGGTGGAGAACTATGTGGAGCACATTCGACACCTCTCGGATGAGCGCGAGGCGCTCATCCAGGAGCTGGAGGCTGAGAATGACACCCTCAAGGCGGAGATTGTGGAGCTTCGCCAGGGGGAGGCCAGTGAGTAACCCTTGCTTCTGCAGGATGTTGTAGCCGTGTCTTGTCCCATTGTCTGCAGCAGTGGTCTTCTGCAGTGATGCTCATTGCTTCTCAGTATGGTGTGTAATTCTGCTCCCATTCTGTGGCTGAATGGTATATATACAGACTAGCTCTTAAGTCCCTGTATTGTAGATGGGCAGTTTAATCGGCCGTCTTGCAAGAGAAAAAAAAAGTAGCTTTCAATGAGCAGAGGAGGGCTGAACAGGAATACCAGTGGAGGGCGGAGAAAGGCGATACAAGGACTAAGAGTTATTGTGACAGAATATTAATGGGAAGCAGGGTGTAGTAACATTGTCCAGTGAATGTACTTCATTGCATAAGTGGTAGTTAATTAATAAGATAGGACATACCTAAGAAGAGCAGTTTATTATAGATACCATATTTATGATGGTCATTATGAGATGGTGCTGAAATATAAATTCATGATTTGACCAATTCATCTGAAATAATCTCACAGGAGACATCCACTGCAAAAATCAGTTGTTTGTATTGCATGAACAGGAAGTTTACTATCAATAAGAAACAAACACACGACAAACACCAAAATCAAAGTCTTTCGGGCACACGCCCTTCTTCATACAACAGGAAGTTTGAAATACTCTTGTTGGATTGAAAAGAGGATATCCAATGGATTGCCTCGCATCTTTTATTTACATTCTCTCCATTTTTTTCCCTCTGCACTTCATTGATAAATAACGTACATTGCAATTTATATTTGTGTGTGTGTGTGTGTGTGTGCGTGTGTTTGTGTGTCTGTGCATGTGTCTGTGTGTGTGTGTGTGTCTGTTTGTCTGTGTGTGTGTCTGTGTGTGTGTGTGTGTGTGTGTGTCTGTGTGTGTGTGTGTGTGTGTGTGTGTGTGTGTGTGTGTGTGTGTGTGTGTGTGTGTGTGTGCGTGCGCATGTGCATGCAGTGACCATGGGGTTCCTCTGAGCAATAGACTAGCTGCAAGTACTCACAGTTGGCTAAATCTTTGGGAGAGTAGAATGACCTACATGGCTCTTACTTCCATTGATACCCTGCTGTCTCCTTGTCTTTGGTGGCCAGGCAGAGACAAATGTTTTAGCAGTGGACTAATACTTCTTCATGGTCATGTACCTAAAGCAAATACAAAACAAGTCATGCTCACACCCAACCTACATGGATACAAGGGACTCCTACACCACATGCACACAAAGAAACTCCAAAATGGCACATCTGCACGACCCGACACAGTAACACCAGTGTCAACAACAGGGGTCCATAGGTTCTGAGCAGGAGACGAAAGCCTGAGGCAAGACAAGGGTGGGGGGTTTGGACAGGGGGCAGCGGGGTGGGGGTGGGGTGGGGGAATGGGGGGTGGGCACTAGTAGTGGCCACTGTGTGGGGGTCCATGATAAAATTCCTGGCCATTGTGTCCAGTGTTGGCTGCAAAGGCAGCAGCCAGCCATGCACAGTCTGGGATCATGATGGATCAGCAGTAATCTGCCTGCTCCCACACCCCCACCTCCCAACCTGTGCACTCCCCCACCCCTCACTGCCTGTGCACTCCCCCACCCCTCACTGCCTGTGTGGGCACCATGTTCTGCCTGGCTTTGAGGCAGATCTGCTCCCTAGTGGTGAAGGAATACTGGCATTAAAGAGGAGTGAGCAGATACTGGGGCAGATGAGGATTGGTTTAGGTTTTTTGGGTGGGGTGGATTTTTCTGGCTGGTAAATGCATGCTTTGCATAAGCTCATGAGAAAGAGAGAGAGAGAGAGAGAGAGAGGGGGGGGGGGGGGGGGGGGGGGAGGGAGGTGGGGGGGGAGGGAGAGAGAGAGAGAGAGAGAGAGAGAGAGAGAGAGAGAGAGAGAGAGAGAGAGAGAGAGAGGCAGGCAGGCAGGCAGACAGACAGAGACAGACAGACAGACAGTCCAGTCAGACAGTCAGACTTTATTCTATATATAGGCTAACTGCTATTTTAAAAAAAAAGAAGGGGGGTGAGGTGGGGGTTTCCTGTATCATTCTATGCCTGTTTCTGTTTGTGGTTTTTCCATTCTTTTTCTTATGAGCTTGTTGAGCTGTAAAAAACTCTTGGCCAGAGTGCTTTTTTTCTCTCCTTTTTTTGAAACCAGAACTTGAAAAATAATGTAAACCTTTCTGTGTAAATGAATTGTTTCAATTTTTCAGTGTTGGATACAAAATCTTTGATAATTAAGACTTTTTCTTTTTCTCCACTGTCTCTAAGTCTCATTGAACTTTCTCTCTCTCTCTCTCTCTCTCTCTCTCTCTCTCTCTCTCTCTCTCTCTCTCTCTCTCTCTCTCTCTCTCTCTCTCTCTCTCTCTCTCTCTCTCTCTCTCTCTCTCTCTCTCTCTCTCTCTCTCTCTCTCTCTCTCTCTCTCTCTCTCTCTCTCTCTCTCTCTCTCTCTCCAGTGATAGATATGTGATCTATAGACAGTTTAAAAGTGCATGTCTGAGTGAACAATACCTCTATGACTTAGACAAACAAATCTTCAGAGACACATGTAAGATTTCATATGGATGTTTCAGAATTGTACTGCCATAAACTGAGGTATGCAAAAGAAATTGTACAAAAGTTATGCCCATTATGTAGAGAACAATATGAAACTGAAACTCATTTTCTACTCCTATGTCCAGTCTTATGCGATTTGAGGAAGCTTTACATACTAAAATACCTTGATTTAAATTGTGCTGACCCAGTGGGTGTTCTAATGTCTTCCCAAAGTAAGTCTATAATAAGAGCAATGGGTATATATTTGTACAACGCCTTAATGCGTAGAAAGAATGCTGCGGAATCTGCAAAGCGAGCTAGCTTCTACTTAGATTGAAACTACAAATCGTTACATACCCTGCCAATGGAAAATGTAGACTGCTTTCTTTGCCTTAAAAATGTTTTGTGCTTTAAAATACCATTATGCTTGAAAAGGGCAGGTGGCCTACTCAATAAATGTGTTTGTTTGTTCTCTCTCTCTCTCTCTCTCTCTCTCTCTCTCTCTCTCTCTCTCTCTCTCTCTCTCTCTCTCTCTCTCTCTCTCTCTCTCTGTGTCTTTCACACCATATCTGTGTATGTGTGCAAAACATTTACTTACACAGGGATTAGTATGACTGCACGTTCAGCTAGCTTCTTTGAAGGCTAAATCCACTACCAGCCCAGCTGCCCTCGGCAGTTTTTCCCAGAGTGTTTTCTTTCAATAGGGGCACGTCAGGTCCTGGCGCCATAGCTTGGGGCTAGAGTGGGAGCGATATGGAGCTTGGGCCTTACCAAACCAACTGTATTGCTGTCTTGCTGGGTCACTCCTCTGTTCCCCTTGGTCGGCAATGTCAAGCAGTGTGGCAAGGGTCGGAGTTAGATTGCGGTAACACAAGCTTATCTTTTCTCTGGTGCTATGCCCAGATTGTTTTTTGACCTCTGGCTACGTGTACATTTCACCTGGCTGGGGTCTTGGAGGCTTAGCAGGCCTGTTCATGATTTACTTGGAATTTTTGGCTCTACTTCCAAAATGGGGTGGGGATAGGGGAGGGGTGAGGTGAATGGGAAAAGGGGGGAATGTGTGTCTGTGTGGAAGTGGATATGTACTTGTGATGGTGTGTGTTGCCTTTGGGTTTGATGTGTGTGTGCTTGTGTGTCTGACTGAGAGTACCTGACTCTGTGATGTATATATCTGAAGCAGGTTTCATAGGACAACAATATGCTCGCAGAGGCAATCAGTGAAATGGACTATAGTGATGAAGACTAACAGAATTAAAAACTGAAAAGATTCAAAGTACATCATCATGTATTAGACTTGCCTATGTTAGTCAGCGTCATCACTATAGCCCGTTTCAAGGATTTCCTTTGCTAGCATATCAATGTGCTCTGAAACCAGCTGTTGTTGTTTGTTTGCCTGTACTTGTAGGTGGGTGTGCATGGCTTTGACGCTGCACAGAGGTGCATGGAGACGGTAAAGGGCACTCATAACTGTCCATGCAGATATGTTGCCCCCCACCCCCACCCCCAGTCCCCAAACTAATGTTTTGACTAGTGAAACTCTCAACCAGTGTCCTTCTTATGAGTATACAGGTGCCTTTTGTTTCATAGTAGAAGTAGGTGTTCCTTTAACTTTTAGACATACTTGTTACTGTGAGTGAGTAGAGAGAGAGAAAGAGAGAGAGAGATATGCATGCACACACACACACACAGAGGCACCCCCCCCCCCCCCCCACACACACACACACATCCTGCATATAGGAAGGTAGTGTGCATGTGCACCTGCATGTGTGCATGCGTGTGTGTGTGTGTGTGTGTGTGTGTGTGTGTGTGTGTGTGTGTGTGTGCCTCTGTGTGTGTGTGTGTGTGTGTTTGTGTGTGTACCTCTGTGTGTGCATGTGAGTGTGGGTGTATGTCTGTGTGCCTCTGTGTGTGTGTGTGTGTGTGTGTGTGTGTGTGTGTGTGTGTGTGTGTGCCTCTGTGTGTGTGCTTGTGTGTGTGGGTGTGTGTATGTGTGTGTGTGTGTGTGTGTACGTGTGTGTGCCTGTGCGTGCCTATATGTGAATGCATGTATGCTGAATCATACTGATACCATGCAATGTATCTGGAGGGACAGAACTGTAGCTGATGGTATTAGGGAAAATGATTGGATAGGTGGCTCACAACCTTTTGGTACACCATTACACTTACAGCAGTTTTTTTGTCAGACTGATTTACAACATATTGCTACAGTTATGCATAGCACAGACACAATGTGTTGATAGGCATGCATTCAACAGTTTATGTCAAATCCCTTTGTGTTTTGTCCATAAAATTGCATTACTGTCACTTTGCTAATAGATTTATGAGTCAAATGGAAGAAATTACAATATCTCAGTTTGAGTAACCAGAGGTGGAATGTCTGTTTTGTTGGCATGGCCATCTGCTTGGCCCTGCTGGCCAGTGGTATGAGTTTCTTTTGCAGTTAGGAAAGAGTTTGGACCTTTTTTCTGAATCTTCCAAATGTTTGATCTGTTTGATTACTGGATGTCCACAATCGATATGTATACATAGGCGTTTTGTTTGTGAATTCTCCCCCACCCCCACCCCCCATCCCCCACCCCCACCCCATCCCACCCCCAAGGAGTCATTTAAATGTTCTTTACCTCTATGTAACCTGATATGGTTATCAGTTCCTGTTAGTCAGAAGTAAGAATAAACCCATCATATCTCTCTACACAATTCATAAAAGGATAATGACTAGGAAATGTAATCTTGACTTGGTAGTCAGTGGCCTAACATTGCCTGCAACAGCTGATAGGTCACAATGTCTCTTGCATCATTCCATCTCATTATGGTTACTATGGTTACTATGACCACTGGGGCAGATCAGTCCACGCACACAAATAGTTGTGGATACAGCATCCCAACTGTCCCTTTTTTTCTGCTGACCCAAAAAAAAATTTTTGACCATGCAAAAAATATGGAAAAGAAAGAAAATCAACAGTTATCAATGAATTTTGCACTGCCATATCGGCCCTGCCCTATGAGCATTTAAAGAATCCATTATTTAAGTTTTCAACCAAAGTTGCTTTTCCAGCAAAAGAGAAATTGTGATTTATATTCAATCTGGCCTCTTCTATTTTTAAAATATCAGGCTGACCTACGGATCTTTTTTTGACTGACACATGCGAAGCAAAAGTGAGTCTATGTACTCACCCGTTTCGTCCGTCCGGGCGTCCGGGCGTCCGGGCATCCGAAAACTTTAACGTTGGATTTTTCTCGGAGACTATTAAGTCTATCAATACCAAATGTAGCATGATGGTGTATGATGACAAGGCCTCAAAAAACATACATAGTGACTTGTCCTTGCTTCAAGGTCAAGGTCGCAAGGGCCATAAATGTTGTCTAAAAAACAGCCATTTTTCACATTTTCTCAATTTTCTCTGAAGTTTTTGAGATTGGATACCTGATCTATATATGGTATATAGGGAAAAGTAAGCCCTATCTTTTGATACCAGTTTGGCATACCTTGCTTCAAGGTCAAGGTCACAGGAGCTCTTCAAAGTTGAATTGTATACATATTTTGAAGTGACCTTGACCCTGAACTATGGAAGATAACTGTTTCAAACTTAATAATTATGTGGGGCACATATTATACTTTCATCATGAGACACATTTGGTCACATATCATCAAGGTCAAGGTCACTTTGACCCTTATGAAATGTGACCAAAATGGGGTAGTGAACCACTAAAAGTGACCATATCTCATGGTAGAAAGTGCCAATAAGCACCATTGTGCTTCCTATGTCTTGAATTAACAGCTTTGTGTTGCATGACCTTGGATGACCTTGACCTTGGGTCAAGGTCACATGTATTTTGGTAGGAAAAATGTGTAAAGCATTTCCTAGTGTATGATGTCATTGGTAGGTTTAGTTGTTTGACCTTGACCTTGAAGGTCACCTGAAGGTCAAAGTCATATAAAGTTCAAGGTCAAGCATGTGAGTCGTATGGGCTTTGCCCTTCTTGTTTCTTCATGTTACCATAACCACAACTGTTTTTCCTTATGGCCTCGCTGTGTACAATGAACCTGTCTATCTGTCTGCACGCAGGCGCCACACTGCGGAAGGAGACGGCAGAGATGCTGGTGCAGCAGGGGCTGGATGAGATAGCCAATGCCAACTCCAGTGAACAGATTGCCTTCCTACTGGTGGAGCGAGCCCGCCTCTTGGATGAGCTGGAGTCTGCTGACCGCAGTGCTGCCCACTCCGATGGGGGCGCCCAGGCCTCAGACGGGCGAGACTCCGCCGAGCTGAAGGAAATCCTCAACCGCGAGCGCACCGAGTTTGAGGAGGAACTTCAGCAGCAGCGAGAGTCCAGCCGCCTGATGACAGAGTCCATGCGGCAGGAGCACGAGGAGGAGATATCTGCCCTGATGGAGGAAAACCAGCGTCTTGAAGAGGACTACAACACTCAGAAAGAAAAGGTCAGTGGAAATTTGCAGTCACGGAAGTGGATCCGTTCTTATGCTGGTCGAAGTACGGGGTTGAAATATACTCCATCAACTCGTTTCATGATCTAAAGTGGATGGTTGAGGTTATTTTTTGTGATTGGTGATTGTTTGAATGGGATCCACACTTTATTGAATGATATTTGTTTTTGCAAAAAGTGGTTCTGCGTTGCATCTTCAGCAGATTGTTGAAAGGAGAGAAAAAAAAGTCTGAAAGTTCTTATCATGTGAAAGCAAGTGTTCTGGATTTTTTTTCCTAGGTGGCATTGATCCTTTGAGAATATGGATGTCACTGAACTCATTGCAGTTTTGGTTGCCCTTTCCCACAGCCTTCCGAGGATGGTCTGGCTGAATCTTCTGGTGTCTAGTAGTGGCTGCAACAAAGTCCCAGTGTTGGTTCCTCCTTAACTCTAATCTGTCCTTGGCATGCTGAATGGGAAATCTTTCACATTCCAATTCCTGTACTCAGGCATGCCATCGAGCTGACTGTGGTCTTGGCTGTGCATGCCACCAGGGAAGGGTTTCTTGATCACTGAGGCATGCATTTCACGTCATTCTGGACTCCGCAGCAAGTCTTTCATTGCTGTAGGCAGTTATCATGATACCAGAGTGACCCATCTCCCCATAGCATCTTGAAGCAAGGATGCTGCTGTCAACCTCTTGTCATCTGACTGTGGCACTGCTATGCTGAGAGCATTCACTTTGCAAGGATGAGATGATGAAATCACACACACCTTTCTTTGCTGTGGAATGCCATGTTCAGCTTGACTGCCTGTGTTCCACTGCACACTCACGGGAACACTTTGTAGTTTGCTGTTCATCCACCACCTGTAACTGTGCAACTAGACCCATTCCAGACAGGAATGATTGTGAAATAACGCTTCTTTCTTGACTTTTTGTTATTTCAGGAAGTTGATTTTGGGCATGAAGAGAAAGGTTTCCTCAGTTAGAACTGAGAAAATGTTGATTTGTCAATATTTTCAATTTGCCCATCTAAAATCAAAAGCTACATATCATAAAAAGTGTCATTTGACTTTATGACCATCCTTGGTTAGCAGGTTTGTGCTTCTCATTAGCAATGACAAATTTGGGGCACTCTCCATTGGTGCTGATGATATCAGTCTTTTGATCAATGCCTGCTTGTTAACTTTTCTTGAACATGT
>JAWQFJ010001642.1:62500-75000 GCA_034096865.1 Theodoxus fluviatilis
TTAAGAAGATGTGTGTGTGTGTGAGAGCTCTACTTTCACTGATATGGTCGTTATCGGCAACATTTCCTGACACTGTACCCGAGGTACTCTGTCCGATCGTTTATTGGCGCTGCTGAAATGGTCGAAGTCGGAAACATTCGGAACGTCGTTTAGCTTAAGATTACACCCGAATCACGCGGAAGGTGCATGGAGTACAGTACCGCCGAGCAAGACGTTTGTCACAAAACACAGATACATTAACGCGGCTGGATCTTAGCATAACTCCCCGGGCTTGCGAAGTCAGTCAGACGGAGTGGCGGCTGCGGTCTGAGCTGAGCGCTATCATCGGTATGTCACGTGACTGTAAGGACGAGATTTCAAACTGAGGTACTCTGTCCGATCGGACAGAGTACCTCAGGTACAGTGTCCGGAAATATTGCCGATAACGACCATTTCAGCCTTACTTTCCTTATCACTCTTTACTGCTAGGTGCAACACATGCTCAACTCTTTCCCTTCCCACCTCTGATCAAGCCTTTGTCCAAAGGTCAATCTTTCCTGGACGAGGAAGGCACCTAACTGACCTTGGGGGTGGGGATTGGCCCGTGGTTGTGCCCAGGCATGGGAAGAAAAGATTGACCTTAGGACAGCATCTGTTGATATCTTCTGTTGGGAGTGTACTGAAAGGATTAACAAATACATGCAACTTGGTTGTCACATCTGTTGTTTTCATCACAAAACTTTTATCAAAAATGAATTACAAGTGAAGATGAAAAAGAGATGAAGACTGGAGGCAAACTGAAGCTTCAAAAGAGAGACCCAGATTATAGGTTTTCCAACAGGTTTTTTTTGTCATATAGAAAGAATAGTCAGTTATGATGAAAAAAGTCATTAAATGAACATAATCATATTTAACACTTTCTGGTGCCTAATGACAAGTTTGAGAGGGCTGTTTTTCATGTGCACTTCAGTACATGAGGGGCTAAAGATACTGTCTCCTTTCCATGTATGTTGTTCTTTGCCGCGTCAGCAGCGTGATTTAACAGTTGCAAGCTCACCTGCACATGAATGGGTTTTCAGATATACCTACAATATATATATAATGTGGGTTAGATAATATGTGCTCTATTTACAAGGTATTACCTCTCAGTCAAAATGTTTGTCATCAACAAACTCTCTCTAGTGCAGTATTTGCTTATTTTTGTGTGTGTGTGTGTGCATGTGCGTGCGTATGCATGCGTGTGTGCGCGTGTGTGTGAATGTGCATGTGTGTGCATGTGTGTGTGCTTGCATGCATATGTGCATGCATGCATGCATGCGCATACATGCATGCACCCATGTGTGAAATGCTACAGCATTTTCAATGGTTAGATTTATCACAGCTACCACTGGTAACTGCCAACTTTCTCATGTGACAGAGGTGTTCCCTGTGTTTTGTCCTGGCAGACTCCCAGAGGGACCAGGCAGAGACCCTGAGGAGCCTGCGGGGAGAGCTGGAGGAGCTCAAGTCTGGCAAGCAGGAGGCGGAGGCGAAGGGGGAGAGGCTGGACAAGGAAAACAAGGAGCTGAGGAACACAGTAACCAAAATGGAGTCTGACCTGGAGTCGGCCAAGTCCACCTCACAGACCCTGGCCCAGCATGAGGTCAGCAGTGCTAGGGGTCATGGGGCTTGTCAGGTTGTCATGGCAACGAGAAGAGTGGTGACAGAGGTGATGTGTTCATAAAGGGCCTGATATGAATGCTGATCAGTTTTCACTGAACTGATGAAGTGGTCGTGAAGCTTTTGTGTGTCATCAAGTCATGGGCTGGAGGTGCTTGTTCACATAATTATAATGGTCAATAGCTAAGATGATTTAACCTATTTTTATTGTTTGTCAGACAAGAATGTACCTCATAAATGTCTTCTGAAATGTCCATTTAATACTTACTTCTCCTGACTGAAATCATTGGTGCTTTCTTGCTCTATGTATTGCATGTTGCAAAACTTTAGTGATTTGAGTGAATTGGAAGATGTGGACATTTTACAGTCGAAAGTGATGCCCAGTTTCTTTGAAAGAGTTGCAGTGTCTGCATTGATTATATGAAGAGGAAAAAACCAAAACATTTCTGATGTGGTCCTTGATTGAAGAATCAATGACCATCACAGAGATACACCTTTTTAAAGGATAATTTCTTGTATCCTCTCAGTAGAATTCCTAGCTGTGCTGTCTGTCCATGCAGATCACAGCGAAGCACATGCGAGAGCAGAACCAGCGGCTGAACACGGAGTTGGTGGAACTGAAAACCCAGACGGAGTATCTCCGCCAGGAGAAGACTGTTCTGGAGGAGAAACAGGTTAGGGACGTGGCATGATTTTGCCAGGCTGTGATGAGATTGATACAAATTCTGCATTCTACATAACCATGCAATCTTTTTTCTACTTTTCCCTGAATGTGTGTGTTGATAGGAGATACACAGAATGATATATTAGTCCATTCAATGAATCAGTTATTACCTCTGATATTTATCATGTGTGCTTTATTTCATTTTCATCATATTGAAAAGTTGTTGTGCTTTATTATGAAATAGTTCTGAAGTGGCATATGTGTGGAAAGCCACTGAGTTTGTGTTGCGTACTTGTTCCTTGTCAAAGACCTATGAGGACACATTTGCCGGTGGTAATAATTGGTTCTTCACTGCTTTTTGCATTCCAGACTGCACAGAAATCTACTCACGAGGAGGCAGAGAAAAAGTAAGGCTACGTAGATGTTGGAATGACAAAAAACGATTTGTACTTCCGTCTCCTTTCTTGATATACAAATTGATTCAACAACTATAAATTCAAAAGTATCAGAATTTGCTTTGTAAATGTGGATAATAATTGTTAATTTTAACCCACCCCCCAAAAAAAAATTTGACTTTGTAAAATTTGTCTCCTTTTTTTAACCTTCCCACTTTGATTATGTGTTTCTAGCCACCTCCTTCCCTTTTATCACTGACAAGTAATCCCTGCCCTCTTCCTTGCCCCCCATACCCTCTTCCTTAGATTCCTAGTTCTCATTTTTAATTTTGCCCTCATCTCGCTTGACTTCCTCAACCTCTCCTCCTCCTCCTCCTCCTCCTCCTCCTCCTCCTCCTCCTCCTCCTCCTCCTCCTCCTCCTCCTCCTCCTCCTCCTCCTCCTCCTCCTCCTCCTCCTCCTCCTCCTCCTCTCCTCCTCCTCCTCCTCCTCCTCCTCCTCCTCCTCCTCCTCCTCCTCCTCCCCTCCTCCTCCTCCTCCTCCTCCTCCTCCTCCTCCTCCTCCTCCTCCTCCTCCTCCTCCTCCTCCTCCTCCTCCTCCTCCTCCTCCTCCTCCTCTTCTTCCTCCTCCTCCCTCTCCCCTCCCCCTCCTTCTCCTTCTCCTCCTCCTCCTTCTCTTCTTCCTCCTCCTCCTCCTCCTCCTCCTGCACTGCCACTGCATCTACAGGTACCAGGATGAAGTGAAGGACCTGAGAGAAAAGCTGCAGCTGACCTTGACAGAGCTGACCAAGGTGAAGGCCACACTGGAGCAGGAAAAGACTGAGAAATCAGCACTGAATGAAAGACTGCAGGCCTCAAAAGGAGAGGAGGCTGAGGCACTGGAGAGAGAGAAGACAGAGAAGGCTGCTCTCCAGGTCAAGGTCAGGGACTTGGAGGTCAGTTGGAGAGGCACACACTTGACTTTTCTAAAGAAGTCATTTCCACTATTTCCCCCTATGGTATTGGTCTTCTAGGTCATGTTGATATTTGCTGTGATGTGTGTGGTATTTTAAAAAAATGAAAATTCATTTCATACTTACTTTTTGAAAGAGTTCCTAAAGGAACAGGTTCATTTTCTTGACTTCTGATGGGCTGAGGAAATTAATATCATGAAGTGTGTTTTTTTCTTCAAGATTTGATATCTAACATCGCCACCATAAAGTGTATACAATGTATTAGAAACCTCAATAGACAACAATCTCATTTTATTATCTCTGTCAAGCATGGTCCCATAACTTCATAATCAAACCAATTTTTAATGGGTCTTTTCAAAAGTTTCAACCTGTATTTTGTCAAAGTGTAGTGATTCCACCATAATCTCATTTGCTTGCTGTGGGACCATTCAGTTCAAGACTTGACTGTCATAGAAAACCATCTTCACCCACTAGTCCAAACCATTCTTGCTTCAGTCTCAACTGGCCGGGCTGAAGGAGGCTGCAGAATCCTTTGAGGAGGAGAGGGACCAGAGGCTTGAGTTGGAACGAAAGCTCAGTGCCCTTACCGATGCCAATGAGAGCCTGACTCGCACCAAGGACCGCCTGGAGCAGGAGAACCGGGCGCGGCAGTCCCAGGACGCACAAATCAAGGAGCTGGGCCGAGTGAAGGAGGAGCTGTCCACGGTCCAGGAGGAGCTGGAGAAGGAGCAGCGTGCCAGGAAGAACTGGGAGGTAAAGGCAGCAGACTTGCAGCAGAGCCTGGAAGATCTCCGTCTGGACAGCGAGAGCATCCAGCAGTCCCTCAATGCCAAGGTGTGTGGCAGAATCCATGGATCTCCCTGCTACAGACATGCCTTGGCTTCCTTTCTGGGTTTTGCCTGCCACTCCTCATTATCCCTTTCCTGCTCTACTTCATCTGTTTTGATTTTGCTCCCCTCACCTTCCTAGATTTCTACTTTTCTTTCCTTCCATCTTCTCCCCCTTTCCCTCTTCTTCCACCTTCTCTCTTTAGTACCTCACCTCCTCTTGCTCCTTTTTTGACTCACATGCAAAGCAAAAGTGAGTCTATGTACTCACCCTTTTCGTCCGTCCGGGCGTCCGGGCGTCCGGGCGTCCGAAAACTTTAACGTTGGATTTTTCTCGGAGACTATTAAGTCTAACAATACCAAATGTGGCATGATGGTGTATGATGACAAGGCCTCAAAAAACATACATAGTGACTTGTCCTTGCTTCAAGGTCAAGGTCGCAGGGGCCATAAATGTTGTCTAAAAAACAGCCATTTTTCACATTTTCTTAATTTTCTCTGAAGTTTTTGAGATTGGATACCTGACCTATATGGTATATAGGGCAAAGCAAGCCCTATCTTTTGATACCAGTTTGGTTGACCTTGCTTCAAGGTCAAGGTCACAGGAGCTCTTCAAAGTTGGATTGTATACATATTTTGAAGTGACCTTGACCCTGAACTATGGAAGATAACTGTTTCAAACTTAATAATTATGTGGGGCACATGTTATACTTTCATCATGAGACACATTTGGTCACATATCATCAAGGTCAAGGTCACTTTGACCCTTATAAAATGTGACCAAAATGGGGTAGTGAACCACTAAAAGTGACAATATCTCATGGTAGAAAGTGCCAATAAGCACCATTGTGCTTCCTATGTCTTGAATTAACAGCTTTGTGTTGCATGACCTTGGATGACCTTGACCTTGGGTCAAGGTCACATGTATTTTGGTAGGAGAAATGTGTAAAGCATTTCTTAGTGTATGATGTCATTGCTAGGTTTAGTTGTTTGACCTTGACCTTGAAGATCACCTGAAGGTCAAGGTCATATAAAGGTCAAGGTCAAGCATGTGAGTCATATGGGCTTTGCCCTTCTTGTTTTTTCTTTGACTCCTCCTTTTGCTTTCTGCCTGTCTTCCTCTTGCTTCTTGCCTAATCTTCTTTTGTGTAGTCCCCATGTCGCACAGTAGCATGTCTTTACCTTTCCTCTTGACTTTTCCTCCTGCATTTTCCTTGTCTGCCATCTCTTCATCACAAGCATCACCTTGTGTGTGTGTGTGCGTGTGTGTGTTTATGTGTGTGTGTGTGTGTGTATGTTCATATGTGTGTGTGTGTGTATGTGTGTGTGTGTATGTTCATGTGTGTGTGTGTGTGTGTGTGTGTGTGTGTTTATGTGTGTGTGTATGTGTGTGTGTGTGTGTGTGTGTGTGTATGTTCATGTGTTTGTGTGTGTATGTTCATATGTTTGTGTGTGTGTTTATGTGTGTGTTTGTATGTTCATATGTGTGTGTTTATGTTCATATGTGTGTGTTTATGTGCGTGTTTGTTAATGTGTGTGTGTGTGTGTTTATGTGTGTGTGTTTATGTGTGTGTGTGTATGTGTGTGTGTGTGTTTATGTGTGTGTGTGTGTGTGTGTGTTCATGCAGGTTTATTCCATGTCCATGGGTGTTTGCAGGTGAAGTCACTGGAGAAACGTGTAGCCAGTCTACAGGAAGACCTCTTTGCTGCCCAGGATGAGCTGCAGACTCAACAGGACTGCTGTGTCCAGGTCAGCAGCTTGGCTCTCTCTATTTGCCTGTGGTGTTTCTCTACTTGCCTGTGGTGTTTCTCTACTTGCCTGTGGTGTTTCTCTACTTGCCTGTGGTGTTTCTCTACTTGCCTGTTGTATTTCTCTACTTGCCTGTGGTGTTTCTCTACTTGCCTGTGGTGTTTCTCTACTTGCCTGTGGTGTTTCTCTACTTGCCTGTGGTGTTTCTCTACTTGCCTGTGGTGTTTCTCTACTTGCCTGTTGTGTTTCTCTACTTGCCTGTGGTGTTTCTCTACTTGCCTGTGGTGTTTCTCTACTTGCCTGTGGTGTTTCTCTACTTGCCTGTGGTGTTTCTCTACTTGCCTGTGGTGTTTCTCTACTTGCCTGTGGTGTTTCTCTACTTGCCTAGTGGTGTTTCTCTTCTTGCCTGTGGTGTTTCTCTACTTGCCTGTGGTGTTTCTCTACTTGCCTGTGGTGTTTCTCTTCTTGCCTGTGGTGTTTCTCTACTTGCCTGTGGTGTTTCTCTACTTGCCTGTGGTGTTTCTCTACTTGCCTGTGGTGTTTCTCTACTTGCCTGTGGTGTTTCTCTTCTTGCCTGTGGTGTTTCTCTACTTGCCTGTGGTGTTTCTCTACTTGCCTGTGGTGTTTCTCTACTTGTCTGTGGTGTTTCTCTACTTGCCTGTGGTGTTTCTCTACTTGCCTGTGGTGTTTCTCTTCTTGCCTGTGGTGTTTCTCTACTTGTGTTTCTCTACTTGTGTTTCTCTACTTGCCTGTGGGGTTTCTCTATTTGCCTGTGGTGTTTCTCTTCTTGCCTGTGGTGTTTCTCTACTTGCCTGTGGGGTTTCTCTATTTGCCTGTGGTGTTTCTCTACTTGCCTGTGGTGTTTCTCTACTTGCCTGTGGTGTTTCTCTACTTGCCTGTGGTGTTTCTCTATTTGTGTTTCTCTACTTGCCTGTGGTGTTTCTCTTCTTGTGTTTCTCTACTTGCCTGTGGTGTTTCTCTCTACTTGCCTGTTGTGTTTCTCTACTTGCCTGTGGTGTTTCTCTTCTTGCCTGTGGTGTTTCTCTACTTGCCTGTGGTGTTTCTCTACTTGTGTTTCTCTACTTGCCTGTGGTGTTTCTCTACTTGCCTGTGGTGTTTCTCTACTTGAGTGTGGTGTTTCTCTACTTGCCTGTGGTGTTTCTCTACTTGCCTGTGGTGTTTCTCTACTTGAGTGTGGTGTTTCTCTACTTGCCTGTGGTGTTTCTCTACTTGCCTGTGGTGTTTCTCTACTTGCCTGTGGTGTTTCTCTACTTGCCTGTGGTGTTTCTCTACTTGCCTGTGGTGTTTCTCTTCTTGTGTTTCTCTACTTGCCTGTGGTGTTTCTCTACTTGCCTGTTGTGTTTCTCTACTTGCCTGTGGTGTTTCTCTTCTTGTGTTTCTCTACTTGCCTGTGGTGTTTCTCTACTTGCCTGTGGTGTTTCTCTACTTGCCTGTGGTGTTTCTCTACTTGCCTGTGGTGTTTCTCTTCTTGTGTTTCTCTACTTGCCTGTGGTGTTTCTCTACTTGCCTGTGGTGTTTCTCTACTTGCCTGTGGTGTTTCTCTACTTGCCTGTTGTGTTTCTCTACTTGCCTGTGGTGTTTCTCTACTTGCCTGTGGTGTTTCTCTTCTTGTGTTTCTCTACTTGCCTGTGGTGTTTCTCTTCTTGTGTTTCTCTACTTGCCTGTGGTGTTTCTCTACTTGTCTGTGGTGTTTCTCTACTTGCCTGTGGTGTTTCTCTACTTGCCTGTTGTGTTTCTCTACTTGCCTGTGGTGTTTCTCTACTTGCCTGTGGTGTTTCTCTACTTGCCTGTGGTGTTTCTCTACTTGCCTGTGGTGTTTCTCTACTTGCCTGCCTGTGGTGTTTCTCTACTTGCCTGTTGTGTTTCTCTACTTGCCTGTGGTGTTTCTCTACTTGTCTGTGGTGTTTCTCTACTTGCCTGTTGTGTTTCTCTACTTGCCTGTGGTGTTTCTCTTCTTGCCTGTGGTGTTTCTCTACTTGCCTGTTGTGTTTCACTTCTTGCCTGTTGTGTTTCTCTACTAGCCTGTGGTGTTTCTCTACTTGCCTGTGGTATTTCTCTTCTTGCCTGTGGTGTTTCTCTACTTGCCTGTGGTGTTTCTCTACTTGCCTGTTGTGTTTCTCTACTTGCCTGTGGTGTTTCTCTATTTGCCTGTGGTGTTTCTCTACTCGCCTGTGGTGTTTCTCTACTTGCCTGTGGTGTTTCTCTACTTGCCTGTGGTGTTTCTCTTCTTGCCTGTGGTGTTTCTCTACTTGCCTGTGGTGTTTCTCTACTTGCCTGTGGTGTTTCTCTACTTGCCTGTGGTGTTTCTCTACTTGCCTGTTGTGTTTCTCTACTTGCCTGTGGTGTTTCTCTACTTGCCTGTGGTGTTTCTCTACTTGCCTGTGGTGTTTCTCTACTTGTCTGTGGTGTTTCTCTACTTGCCTGTGGTGTTTCTCTTCTTGCCTGTGGTGTTTCTCTACTTGCCTGTGGTGTTTCTCTACTTGCCTGTGGTGTTTCTCTACTTGCCTGTGGTGTTTCTCTACTTGCCTGTGGTGTTTCTCTACTTGCCTGTGGTGTTTCTCTACTTGCCTGTGGTGTTTCTCTACTTGCCTGTGGTGTTTCTCTACTTGCCTGTGGTGTTTCTCTTCTTGTGTTTCTCTACTTGCCTGTTGTGTTTCTCTACTTGCCTGTGGTGTTTCTCTACTTGCCTGTGGTGTTTCTCTACTTGCCTGTTGTGTTTCTCTACTTGCCTGTGGTGTTTCTCTTCTTGCCTGTGGTGTTTCTTTACTTGCCTGTGGTGTTTCTCTACTTGCCTGTGGTGTTTCTCTACTTGCCTGTGGTGTTTCTCTACTTACCTGTTGTGTTTCTCTACTTGCCTGTGGTGTTTCTCTACTTGCCTGTGGTATTTCTCTTCTTGCCTGTTGTGTTTCTCTACTTGCCTGTGGTGTTTCTCTACTTGCCTGTGGTGTTTCTCTACTTGCCTGTGGTGTTTTTCTACTTGCCTGTGGTGTTTCTCTACTTGCCTGTTGTATTTCTCTACTTGCCTGTGGTGTTTCTCTACTTGCCTGTTGTGTTTCTCTACTTGCCTGTGGTGTTTCTCTACTTGCCTGTGGTGTTTCTCTACTTGCCTGTTGTGTTTCTCTACTTGCCTGTGGTGTTTCTCTACTTGCCAGTAGTGTTCTCTACTTGCCTGTGGTGTTTCTCTACTTGCCTGTGGTGTTGTACTTACCATGACATGATGGAGTCAGAATAGTCTGTAATAATCAAAGACACTTTTGAATTAAGACGACATTGGTCACACCCAAAATTTCCTTCATTGTGGAAGGCAACATTGTTGTTTAAATTGTATCACTATTCATGGCAAATCTACCTTACACATCCCAAATATGAGTTTTGATATGTTTGCTTTGATATATTTTAAATCTGGTTTTTGACCAAATGGCCCCCATATTTCCCCTTCTTTTTAAAACTTCATCTCAGCTCACATCTAGTGAGATACAAACTAAATGCACACAACAGTAGAATCAATCATGAGTAGCATGCCCGTTCTGTATAGTCAAGGTAACATTTGGAGTTGGAATGATTTTAATTCGATAATCATGTCTCTGTCCTTTTGACCTTTCTGTGTGCTCTGAGTGATTTGACTGCATGATTTCATCTCTCAATTTTGAACTGAAGGGACGACATACTTGCTTCACTAGAATGGCTGGATTGATGGACTGCTAGCTTCAGCCTCAGAGTGTGACGTGCTGCTGGGGCTTCTTAATATCACCTTGATCAGCTGGAACCTCTGGCTGCTGGGCTTTTGGGGCCTGCTCCTGTAGCTCAGCCAGGGATGGCCCCAAGCTGTCTGGTGCTACCAGGGAGCATAGGGACAGGGTCAGATCATTCAGACCCAACCATCGGTGGTCTACACACCTAGTTTGAATACAGTGTGTTCCAAAATAGAACAGCACCCAATGCTACTTCATGTCACTTCTTTACCATCAGAACAAAGACAGTAGTACATGAAAATCATCATATGGCACACAAGTCAAACGTTTGTGACTTAAGTTGACATTTTGTGTGGAGGTACTCATGTACAATTCATTCAATGGAAATGTTATGTCCTTCAGTTCAAAACTGTCTGTCCCTTTCTCATAAAGTTGTTCCTTTTGTGTCTAACACCTCTGTAATGGTTTGCGGTGTTTCCTTCTCCCTAACAGATTGAGAAAGAGAAGGAAAAGATGAAGGCCCTTATGGAAGAGAAAGAGGCAGAGTCAGAGAAGGAGGTGATGGAGATGAAGGAGAAATATGAACTAGAAATAAGTGAACTGTTTGAGAAGCTTGAGTTAGTCGAGAGAGAAGCCGAGGAGAAACTGGAGGCCAATAGGAAGGAGTTGGAAGAATCTCTGGCTCGGAAAGGAGTCATGGTTTCTGGATCAGATGACAGAGATGGAGGACCAACAGAGATACTCATGGCTGCTGCCACCACAAGGTCTTCCGGCTTTGGGGATGAGGAGATGGATGGCACTGCAAGTAACTCTGCAAGCACAGAGAGTCTGCAGAGAGGCGCAGCCATCGTCAAAGTGACAGTGGACACTGCAAGCCAGACGGAAGGTGACTCCAGCTTGGATGGAAGCATTGAAACAGAGAGTCATTCCCCAAGACATGCCAAAGTTGTGCACAGTGCTGCCTGCCAGACAGATGAAGAAACCCAGGCTCCGAAGCCAAAGACAGGTCCCAAGGCATCCCGAAGTATAGCCTCTCAGACAGATGCTGATACACAGAGTCCACAGCTGAAAACTGGTGCAGAAAACCTCAGTGAGGTGAAAGAAGCGCCAGTGTCTGAACAAATGGTCAAGGTAGGAGATCATCCATGCACAGAAATTGCTTACACTTCATGAACTTGCTTTGCCTGCCATGAGAATGTCGAGGCATTCTTACATTTGCTGCTTTGATCAAACCCCATTCAGCCATGGGTTATTATTTGCACTTTGTTACTTGAAGTGATAGAGGTCATTGTATAATAAATAGGTTAACTCCAATGCATGTTTTGTGTGAAGAAGCTGCAGAAAATGGCATGGTCTGTCTATGCTGGGTGACCTTAACCAGATTTTTTAGATTAGCTGTTGATGTCCTTATTGGGTTTCATATTCATTACGATTGGGGGTGGGTGGGGGGACATCATCACCATAGGACTAATCCCAATTAACCAGCTCTCACTCCTGCTGAAAGCCTTGTGTTACTGTAATACATACTTACCAAAGTGATTGCTCCTTACCTACTTAGGCATAATTTCGATTAAGTATTAATTATAATGATTCCTCAGCATTGTTCATCACATATTAAATGGATCCGTGGTGGATGTAGATGATGTTAACTTTAAATGTAAAGGCAGATTCTAGCATGTCTTTTGAAACCCACCAAAATGTTTGCTTCACAAATTTGGAAAGTCATTGCTTCATCATAATCTGTATATCATGCGTGATATTCTGTTCTCCTGTGAGCTCCATGACATTTTGAGGTGAATATCTACATCTTCACATAAGATTTCAGTTGACTGTTACAAGAATTTTGCTGAAGTGGAAAATTTCAA
Organism: Theodoxus fluviatilis; assembly: GCA_034096865.1. Lineage (NCBI taxonomy): Eukaryota > Metazoa > Mollusca > Gastropoda > Cycloneritida > Neritidae > Theodoxus > Theodoxus fluviatilis. The sequence continues at coordinate 74,304 of JAWQFJ010001642.1, forward strand.
AGTTTGGAACTGCTGAAGGTATCTTTTACAGTTTGGAGAATTTTATTCTTGTGCAAATGCTTGCCTGAAATGAAAAAATACAAATGAAGTGAAGTTTATTGAGATGGTTGGGTTTTTTTCCTTCTGAACTGTCAGATTTTAGAGAGAAACATTTGTCTGAAATGTTTCAGTCTGTAGTGTCTTTGCCCATTCCAATGACTGCCCTGCCTCCCTGCAGACCACACAGGCAGGCCTGGCCACCATGCCGAGGAAGCAACTGGAGGACACGCTGAAGATGCTGGACCTGTCCAAGTCTCGGGAAACGCAGCTCCTCACTGACCTGGAGATCTCGGGCCGCAACATCGAGCAGACTCGCAAGCTCTTGGAGCAGACGACGCTGAGGCTGGAGGAGTGTGAGCATGAGAAGACGGCCGCCACCAAGGCCCTGGCTGAGAAGCAAACCACAGTGGAGGTGAGAGTGTGACAGCGAGGGAGGTCGCTGTGGCTGATTGCCTTTTGGTGCTGTTATTGGGTTTTCCATCAGTGTACATGCTTGCATCACTTTTCATTAATTGACCAGTGGTGTGGCTGGAGGTTGTGTCCTGATGCCAATGGTAGCATGTCCTAGCTTGAATACAAAATATTCTCAGTTTATCATCAACTTCTTTTCTTGGTTACTTTCTTGCCAGCAAAGATTTGTTTCTTTGAGAATCCACCC
>JAWQFJ010001642.1:85000-122500 GCA_034096865.1 Theodoxus fluviatilis
CACCATTGTGCTTCCTATGTCTTGAATTAACAGCTTTGTGTTGCATGACCTTGGATGACCTTGACCTTGGGTCAAGGTCACATGTATTTTGGTAGGAAAAATGTGTAAAGCATTTCTTTGTGTATGATGTCATTGGTAGGTTTAGTTGTTTGACCTTGACCTTGAAGGTCACCTGAAGGTCAAGGTCATATAAAGGTCAAGGTCAAGCATGTGAGTCGTATGGGCTTTGCTTTTTTAATTTGCTTTCATTTTTATTTGATTTTGCTGCTTTCAGACTACTAGAATCTTCATGTTAGATGTTTGGAAGATAACGTAGCTAGTGCCGAGCTCCATAGGGATAAACTATGGAAGCCGAAGCCATTGCATAATCTAGCTGGCTTGACGCCAACTTCTGCCAAACAAAAAGCTTTTGTTTGCTAAATTAGTCAGTATGTTTGAACTCGGGCATGTTCTACTAAGCTGTTTGCCTGCTTGGTTTCTTTCCATTATCAATAGAAAGTGAATGTATTCAGCCATTTCTTTTGTTTCTTCAACAAACATAGATTCATCTGCCTGTGCAGAATAACCTAAATAAGTTCTAGGAAAATATACCTGCCATGCACCTCCTTAAATTGAGAAATCTTGAAACTCACCACTAAATATAAACGTTTTATCCAAATCTGCTTTTGTTTTGAACATTTTCCAATGAAATGACTAACATGACTGTGAAATGGCATGCATATTGCACTGTGATGCTGATGCAAAGAGAAGCAGGGCAGTTTGGCAGATGTCTGCATCGAAGTCTGGCATTGCACCTCAGTTGGGAGTGCGGCAAGTGCACGCGTGCATGCAGGGCACAGTGTGGGACTGACTCATGCCGCTCTTTCCCCCTTGCTCTTTGACTAGGAGTCCCCCCTCCCATCCACACCCCCTCCACAGGAAGTAAGTAACCGTCCACTCATCTGCATGCATGCCTCTGTCGGTGTTGTGGTCATCCAGAGTTGTAGTCTGTCGTGGAAGGCGAAGTCTTCAGGTGGACAGGGTGGCTCAGTGGAAGGCGAAGTCTTCAGGTGGACAGGGTGGCTCAGTGGAAGGCGAAGTCTTCAGGTGGACAGGGTGGCTCAGTGGAAGGCGAAGTCTTCAGGTGGACAGGGTGGCTCAGTGGAAGGCGAAGTCTTCAGGTGGACAGGGTGGCTCAGTGGAAGGCGAAGTCTTCAGGTGGACAGGGTGGCTCAGTGGAAGGCGAAGTCTTCAGGTGGACAGGGTGGCTCAGTGGAAGGCGAAGTCTTCAGGTGGACAGGGTGGCTCAGTGGAAGGCGAAGTCTTCAGGTGGACAGGGTGGCTCAGTGGAAGGCAAAGTCTTCAGGTGGACAGGGTGACTCAGTGGAAGGCGAAGTCTTCAGGTGGACAGGGTGGCTCAGTGGAAGGCGAAGTCTTCAGGTGGACAGGGTGGCTCAGTGGATGATATGCTAGGTGGACAGGGTGGCTCAGTGGATGATATGCTAGGTGGACAGGGTGGCTCAGTGGAAGGCGAAGTCTTCAGGTGGACAGGGTGGCTCAGTGGAAGGCGAAGTCTTCAGGTGGACAGGGTGGCTCAGTGGATGATATGCTAGGTGGACAGGGTGGCTCAGTGGATGATATGCTAGGTGGACAGGGTGGCTCAGTGGAAGGCGAAGTCTTCAGGTGGACAGGGTGGCTCAGTGGAAGGCGAAGTCTTCAGGTGGACAGGGTGGCTCAGTGGATGATATGCTAGGTGGACAGGGTGGCTCAGTGGATGATATGCTAGGTGGACAGGGTGGCTCAGTGGAAGGCGAAGTCTTCAGGTGGACAGGGTGGCTCAGTGGATGATATGCTAGGTGGACAGGGTGGCTCAGTGGAAGGCGAAGTCTTCAGGTGGACAGGGTGGCTCAGTGGAAGGCGAAGTCTTCAGGTGGACAGGGTGGCTCAGTGGAAGGCGAAGTCTTCAGGTGGACAGGGTGGCTCAGTGGATGATATGCTAGGTGGACAGGGTGGCTCAGTGGATGATATGCTAGGTGGACAGGGTGGCTCAGTGGATGATATGCTAGGTGGACAGGGTGGCTCAGTGGATGATATGCTAGGTGGACAGGGTGGCTCAGTGGATGATATGCTAGGTGGACAGGGTGGCTCAGTGGATGATATGCTAGGTGGACAGGGTGGCTCAGTGGATGATATGCTAGGTGGACAGGGTGGCTCAGTGGATGATATGCTAGGTGGACAGGGTGGCTCAGTGGATGATATGCTAAGTGGACAGGGTGGCTCAGTGGATGATATGCTAGGTGGACAGGGTGGCTCAGTGGATGATATGCTAGGTGGACAGGGTGGCTCAGTGGATGATATGCTAGGTGGACAGGGTGGCTCAGTGGATGATATGCTAGGTGGACAGGGTGGCTCAGTGGATGATATGCTAGGTGGACAGGGTGGCTCAGTGGATGATATGCTAGGTGGACAGGGTGGCTCAGTGGATGATATGCTAGGTGGACAGGGTGGCTCAGTGGATGATATGCTAGGTGGACAGGGTGGCTCAGTGGAAGGCGAAGTCTTCAGGTGGACAGGGTGACTCAGTGGAAGGCGAAGTCTTCAGGTGGACAGGGTGGCTCAGTGGAAGGCAAAGTCTTCAGGTGGACAGGGTGGCTCAGTGGATGATATGCTAGGTGGACAGGGTGACTCAGTGGAAGGCGAAGTCTTCAGGTGGACAGGGTGGCTCAGTGGAAGGCGAAGTTTCAGGTGGACAGGGTGGCTCAGTGGAAGGCGAAGTCTTCAGGTGGACAGGGTGACTCAGTGGAAGGCGAAGTCTTCAGGTGGACAGGGTGACTCAGTGGAAGGCGAAGTCTTCAGGTGGACAGGGTGACTCAGTGGAAGGCGAAGTCTTCAGGTGGACAGGGTGGCTCAGTGGATGATATGCTAGGTGGACTGAGCTCTGGATCGCTTCTGGTTCTGCTCATGCTTGTTTACCTCTTTCCTACTCACAGCCATGTGTTGGTAATGCTTCCATTGGTGTTGTTTGTAGTCATCCAGTTTTCATTCTGGGAAATATGTGATGACTACGCCTGGCTGCTAATTAATATGGTCTGTAGCTTTTGCCCTGTGATATGGCTGTCAGTGTCATCAGTGTTGTTGTTCGTGTGTTCTTTGTCATTGTTGTTGGAAGCTTGCCCAAGAAGCAGTTGTATGTGCCAATCTCAGGGAGCTTGTTTGTCAAAGAATGTTATGGTAGCTGTGATTTCCGTGTTTGTGTGTTGTTATCATAATCTTATGTATAGTGATAGGATATTTGGCAACATGCATTTCCAGTACATAGGTTTTTCTTTCTTTCTTTCTTTCTTTCCTTTTTAGATAATATTATTATTATATTCCAAGAACTATGATAAACATAGATTTTTTTCATGGAGTACTATGCACAATGAATATGAGAAAAAATGTTGTGCATAAAGTCATAATTTTGACATTACATTTGTCTGTGTTTGTTGATTTACTGAAAATTGTGCACTCCTGTCTCTAGATATGAATTTGGCGCATTGCATTACCACATACCAGAAAACTTTCCTATGAGTTTTAATTCTCCTGTTGTTTAATCTTATCCACTCTCATTAGATGTGTCTCTTGATATTTCCTCTCAATCTGCACTTTACACCACCAGAAAAGGAAAACCTGATGGGTCGCTTACATGTGCATTGCTAGGCATTGAGATAGTGTGGTATGTGAGAGAAAAAAAAATTCCCATACTTTCTTCACCATGTCAGCTATGGACTGTACATATAATGTCCCATACCACTGAACTTCATCTTTGCCACAATTCCAATGCAACTTCTGGCAACCAGTGAAGGTGTGGGCTCACAATTCGAGATTTACCCCACAAATTGCTTTTAATATTGCACCCTTGTAAGGAACAGTGGGCATACCTGCCCTAAGGTCATCACATGATTGCCAAATTTGGAGCTATGTGGAGAAAAATGCAGAGGGAATAAATAAGAGCTTTGCAGGCAGCTAGGGGCAGTTTGGGAATGGTAGCAAGGGTGGAGATTGGTGGTATGGGATGGGATAGGTCTTAAATATGAAAAGCTAAGGAGAGTGCTTGATGTCATGTGTGCCTGATGCAACCACAATTTCTGAGTTAGAAGGCAAAGTTGAAACGTAGACAGGTTGTTGCTTTTACTTATACAGATCTGCATACAGAAAATGGAAAGTCACAATTTGAATTTCATTTTAGATTATACATTCCAGATTTTGGTGGTTTGGGTTTGGGATTTATTTTTACAGCAGCTGAGGATTTTCAGCTGATGGTTGGAATATTTCTCAAGCTAGTCAATGTATGAAAGCTTATGTATTTCATTTTTCTTTTTGTAAAAAAAAATTGTCAGACCTATCCCCGTGAGATGTTTTAGGGCACCACTTCCTTGAACTTTATGATTGCAGCAATGCATCTAGCAGGGTGTGTGAACCTGCATCTGCTTTGCTTTGAATATCAGTGTTGCTGTTGTTGATGGTTGGGCTTTCTCCATCTGCTTGGAGTGACCTGTTGCCAATTTGGCTGGGGAGAAGGAGGGTTGGAGATTACACATGCTGAATTGGAAGGAGACGTTTGGGGACCTTATGAAACAGAGGCACAGCAATAGATGAAGTTCTATCTGTACAACTTGGGTGTGAATGTATACACACATGCAGACTGCAGCATTTGGACCCAGGACAGCATAAAGAACTCATCACTCCAGAATGAGGGATGTGTGGAGTGTTGAATCTGAAAATGTACTGTACATCACAAATCATAGATAGCTTGCATGATTTGCATTCTGTGTGAAGTGAATGGAATGGGGTTGATCGACATTTAAAATTATGAATGCTTATGTCTGATGGCATTTTTGTCGTGTGACAGATAGAGGCCAGCAAAATGAGAGAAAATGATGTCTGTCAAATGTATGGTTCTCTAGTTAACTCTTAAGGTCCTGTAAGTCATTCACGTATTTCATTCCCCAGTCCTGTAAGGATTATGCAATTTATAGAAAAAATCAGTCAAGTAACAGCCACGTGGGGTGGGCGCTATGGGTGGTACAGGATTGAGCAGGATGGGCGGTACAGGATCTTGAGAGTTAATTGAGGGACTTAGTCAACAGAATAGTGTGTATCATGTGTGGTATTGCACACAGACAGGAAGGTAATTGTAAAATAGTGTGCAGACCATGAGTATGCTCACAGACAGCAAGGTAACTGTAGAATAGTATGTGTGCCATGGGTATGTGCACACACACACACGCACACAGAGGAAGATTGCTTATGTCTGCTCTGTCAGAAAGATTCCTCTCCAAATATGAACCAGAGTGCAGCTAGCCTGTTGGATAAAGGTATGTTGAAGGCTGTGGTGTTTGAACACTGAGGTGTGTTTGTGTGGATATGTTAAGACATGTTGATGTGTACTGAACATTGTTTTGGTGTGCATGTTTATGTTTTTACATGTCTGCATAGGTAGGTGTGTATATGTGTGTGTTGAAGCTGAGTATGTGTTATTGTGTGTATCAAGACATCATCCGCATCTGTGATGCCACTGATTTCTTTGTTGAAGACAACAATGGGCATCCATGATATGTAAAGATGCATGATGTGCATATTAAAAACTATTGTGCTCATGCAGAGGACAGTGTTGGTGTGTGTGCCTTGAGGTGTCGTGAGTGTGCAGGGAACTGTGTGCATATGCATGTTGATGTGTGTGGTTTGCATGCATTTAGGTATGCTGATGTATGAAGGATCTGTGTTGATGTATGTGCAAAGGACGAGGCGAGTTTGCATGTTGAAGTGTGTTGTTGCATATGTTCATGTAGTGTTAGAATAGTGGAGCCCGCATTTGGCAGCCTTGAAAAAAAAAATTGAAAAGGGGATCTTTTTATTTGAAGGGTGTAATGTCCCATTCTGCCTTCCTCTGCCCCTTGCTGCCATTCCCACCCATACTGATCCAGTTGTCAGCTTAGGCTAAAAGAAGAAAAAAGTGGTTAGAGTAACGTGGAAGTGGGGTGGGGGGAATCAGTAACATTTTTCTTCTTCTTTTTGATTAAATATATAGTAGAGGCCAGGTTCAACATAAATCTTGTCTAGGAGTGAAAAAAAGGAAATGTAAGTGTGTGTGTGTGTTTGTGTGTGCATGCGTGCATGCATGCATGTGTGTGTGTGCATGAGTGAGTGCGTGCATGCATGTGTGTGTTAGCGTGTATGCATGTGTGTGTGTAAAATCCATCAAAAAATTTTCCCTGAAAACTGAGATGCTTTTGTAATAGAGTAGTAAATTGGAGGTTTCCACTGCAAATGCTGGACTACACTGTAAGTATGCCTGGGTGTGTTGATCTGTGTGTTGAGATGTGCCATGTGTATCCAGGTGTGTCCAGGTGTGTACATTGGCAGGCCTTTGTGTAAACTTGGGTAAGTGTGATGAGGCTTGTACACCGGGATGTGAGATGAGGCTTGTACACCGGGATGTGAGGTGAGGCTTGTACACCGGGATGTGAGATGAGGCTTGTACACCGGGATGTGAGATGAGGCTTGTACACCGGGATGTGAGATGAGGCTTGTACACAGGGATGTGAGATGAGGCTTGTACACCGGGATGTGAGGTGAGGCTTGTACACAGGGATGTGAGATGAGGCTTGTACACCGGGATGTGAGATGAGGCTTGTACACAGGGATGTGAGATGAGGCTTGTACACAGGGATGTGAGGTGAGGCTTGTACACAGGGATGTGAGATGAGGCTTGTACACCGGGATGTGAGGTGAGGCTTGTACACAGGGATGTGAGGTGAAATGGTGTTGCCTGTGCAGGGCTGTGCTGTTGTGTTTGCAGTTGGAGTCACTACAGCGGGAGCTGGATGGAACGCGCTCTCAGCTGTCGGGCATGGACCACCAGCTCCAGCAGGCAGAGACCAGCAAGTACGAGCTGCAGGAAAAGAATGACGCCATTGTCCACATCCGCAACCAGCTGGAAGGGGAGAAACTCCAGAGGTAGCACGCTCCTCTTGAGCTGTTTTGTGGTTGATTGAGATGCATGCAAGTCTGCAAAGACTCAGAGTCCGGCTGTGACTTTTGAATGATTACAGTTGATCTTCGAGGGAATGTTAGCTTGTTTTGTTTCAAGGCAGAACAAACTGTTCATTGCCTAGTGCTCAGTTTGCAAAGGCATTCCACACTAACCAACAGAGGATTGTCAGAAACAGGCCAGAGTGAATGTAGGTAATATCTTTAGGGAGAAAGAATGTGTGTGAACTCAGTGAAGGTCATAATGAAGATAGAAGTAAACCTTGTGCCTTGTGTTGATGGCAAAATTTGTTCACAATACCCACCAGATCAAGGATGAAAATTGCATTGGCATTATCAAATGGGTCAGACCTAACTGCAGTGTTGTGGCCTAATGACCCCATGGAGTCAGACTAAGCAGAAGTGTTAAGTTGTAAAGTTGTAACAGTGTTGTGAAATTTAAAACATGCCTATGACCCATGCCCATAGTGAAAAAAATTCATACAGTCAACCAGAGAAGTGATTTAGGTATTGTGATGGTTTTGCAGAACTCTGCTGGACCAGACAGTGTTGGAGCTGAAGCACCAGACGTCACTGCTAAAGCAGCGGGAGTTGAAGGTGGCAGAGGAGAACAGACAGCTGCAGCACACAATCCTTGACCTGGAGTCGAGAGTGGGCACCCTGCAGGATTCCAGCGACTCCTCCATTGAGCGGGTAATGATGCTGTCCTCGAAGACTTCATCTAGACTTTTTCCCTTTTTTTTTCCTTTTCCGCTTTCCTTTATCATTAAGAGAAAAAAAAAGTACGTAAGACGATCAAAACTCAGAATACCTGCATTTGCTGTCAGAGCAATATGGGGGAAGTGATGCATCACAAGGAACCTCATGTATGCAGTGAGGGAGAGAGAAAGGAAGAAATTGGCAATGCCTCGTGCTCATTATCTTGTTGAGTTATTGCAGGAGCTTTGTTACTTATCATGTACCGAGATTCTTTGGGTCCTTGAGGTGATAGCCAGACACTGCTGTGCTGCTGTAGTGTAGTGTTGGGTTGCTCATTCACAAACTCCACTGGCTTAGTGCTGCAAACACAACTGAAGACTATGAGATTTGCTTCTGCAGAATGGTAGCTTGCAGTGAAACAAAGGGAGCGATGGATAGTCATTTGAGGTCGAGGCTTGGCTGACCCTATATGGCAGGCAGAAGTGGTGCAGTCACATTAAGCCTGTGTGACCCTGGGTTACAACTGATGACTGTTTGGTTACTATAGACTATTTTATTTGTTACACTTGGGTATGAAAATCCTTTAGTTATGCTCATGTAAAGTGACAAATTTAAGCTTGAATTTATTGTAAAAATGCATGATCATGTCAATGATTCTGATGAGGCTGCAATAGTTTGGCTTGGTTTTCACTCCGACAGCCTCTTTATGCTGTTCTTTTTAAGCATTTTGTCACATCAGATTGATGTGTTTTGAGTGTATTGTGTGGCAAGGTCGGGAGTGAGGAGCATTCACAAACTTTAGGAAAACTCATGTTGCTCCCATGCTGCTGCAAAGGGGAGCTTCAAGGAAGCTCTCACGGACCCATCATGGCAGAAAAGACTTGATATTTTGTTGGTCAAAATGGAGGGGGGGAAAAATCAGCATCTTCATCTTCATGAGGTTTTTGCAGCTTCAGGCTTCCACTAAAAACTTTTAACATACTATAAATCTGTTATCTTATTATTTTAATATCACTGTGTGACTGATGGTTAAAAGCACTTGCATGTTATGCAATCATCTTGGTAGATATTCATCCCCAGATCCTAGTTATCTATGTCATGTAATGTGTGCTACACCATTTATTTCCCATTTTCTGGTTAAGTGCAAATCCACAACTCATGCATGTGTACATTTATTCATCAGGTGGAAGATGAGGTGAGTAAATGTTACCATTTGTATTGCTTTTTAGTTCTGCTGAAATGAAACAGTTCTTTTCTTGTTGTTATGACATCTGATCATCCCTAGAGCATTGCTGTCCCTCAGCATTACACATATCACTATTTGAATTTCCTCCCTCTCATCACCACAGTTCTCATTAAATGAGAATTCACAACTTACTGAAGATTTAATTTCCCTCTGTCTCTTGTCTCATGCTTGATGTTGTGAAATCTTTTCCCCACTGTCCACTATGTCAGTCCTTGTTTTTAGCCCTTTGAAATGAAATATTCACAGGTCATCTGCTATAGATGAAATAGCAGTCAGGCATCTTCTGCTACATGGACGTAGACTCAATGGGAATGGTATCATAGTGCTGATAAACATGGGGGTTCCATTTTGTTCAGCTGCAGCAGCTTTCTGAGAAATAAAAACTCATGAGGCATGAGACAGAAAGGATTTTGCAACAAGACTCTGCAGCAAGCTTCATGTTCCTCTCAGTGTTTCACTGAGACATAAGATTTACACACACCTCTGAATTCAGTACCATTTGTCTTGCCTGTAACATGGACAGTATAGCCATGCTGAAATTGTACAGGACACGGGGGAAAACCCTAAAATGTTGTGGTTATGTTGTTCCCGTTGCTGTCATGCCAGCATTTCCCAAGTTAATTGGAATGTCTCATGGTTTTGCTTTGTTTGTTTGTTTATTTGTTTGTCTGTCTGTGTGTCCGTTTGTAGTCAGTTATTATTTTAAACAAATGAATGCTTTAGAACTTTACAGCTAGAACATCGAAACTTGCCAGTGTCAGGCTGTATGAAACTTTCATGTCTATCAAAAACGGCTTACCCTCATAGCATTACTGAGCAATTAAACAGGTCAAACTGATGCTCACATAGTACTGATCAATTCATCTCATGTCATCTCTGCAGCATGCATTGCAGATTTCTGTGTTACTCAAAACCACAGATACTGGGCATATATGTAGCCACTGACCATTCTATTCTGAATTTTCTAACACACAGAATGCCACATCGGTGAATATTTTGAATCATTTAAAAAATGCATTTGACATTATGGCAGTCTCTACTCAGTGCCCTGCTTTCCAGACATCATGAATATCAGTGCATATCAGGGAATGCATACATGGATGATATGTGCCGTGGAAAAGAAACTTTTCTCTCCAAAGTGTTTGAGGATGCTGTGTTTCGTGTGCAGTGGCTTTGATGTGTTCCATAAGATACATTTGGAGGTAGAATGGATTTCTGACAGACTTTATGCCAGGAACTTAAATTTCATAACTGAACCCATGCTTAGAGTTAAGGGCCATTGTTGACATCACTGATAATAATATGACCATAGAATAATCAGTGTGTGCAGGAGAAAACAAACCATTTTTCAGTCAGGCCCTGTCCAAGAAACCTCCCTTTTGCTGAAGGAGTCCTATCCTTTTCATGATCTAAATGGAAATAATAACCATTGCCTCTTTCAGGATGCACAGGGGTCACTTTATGGTATTGCACCTTATGGAGAGAATGATTTATGAAGAATGTGTTTGCATTCTATATGTAAACAAGCTCTTGAGAAATTGCATGTGTTTTTTTACATTCCATAGCTGTTTTTGACATAGTGCAAAGACGAACACTTTCTCTTTTAGATGAGTGGCTGTTTTTCCTCTCCTCATCATCTGACACACTGTACTCTGTACACTTGCTGTATTGTGTGCTTAGGAAACCTGGAAGTTGGGGAATGGATAGTTGCGACATGTGGTGCATAGGTTTGGGTTTTTCCCTTTCTTCTCCTTTCACATAGGACCTGCACTCTCTCTTTTGATTTGATGTGTTAGCAACCAAGATGACATGGCACCTTTAATGTTTTTTTTGTAGAAGAGATCCATACACTATCTTTGGGGATGAGGTCTGAGTGAAGGGAATTCATTGGTTTGAGCAAGATGATCTCCATTGTGATCTTTGCTTTCTATGTCTTGCACTCTCTTTCCAGTCAGCTGTTCCTTTCTTGTGGTTGACCTTGAAACCAAGACATTGCCCTTGGTGTGTTTGCAGCAGAGACAGCTGAACGAGGTGGGGAAGAAGTCCATGGCTGACCAGATAGCCCGCCTGCAGAAGGAAATGAAGCAGCTCCAGTATGAACTGCTGGCAGCCAGTGAAAAAAGAGAAGTGGATGAGCGTCGATATGAGGATCGCAAGCGAAGAACCAAGGTCAAACTGATGAAGGCCCGGTAAGTACAGGGTGTACTTTTTGTAGGTTTCTTACCAGTTTTGTTATTGTGGGTGTTGCTGTTGTCCTTCTCTCAGTCTCAGGATCAGTGAATAGGTCTGTTGGTTGGATACTGAGTGTATCTCTATGAGGACTGCAAGTGAAGACCCTGGGTCAAACTGATGATGGCCCAGTAAGTGTAGTATGTACTTTATGGCTTCTCATCGGTTTTGTTGTTGTTCCTCTCAGCTTCTTAAGCTATTGGTAGGTCCTTTGGTGGGATATTGGTGTGCCCCTCCTTGCTTGAGCAGCAGGTCTCTCTGTGCACAAAGATGTGACTATTTATGTGGGTTGTTTTCCAGAGAGGTCTACACCGTGCAGAAGTCATTCCTGCAGGAACAGATGGACCACATGGATGAGGACCTCCGGCTAACACAAGCCACACTGAGGAAGGAACTGGAATGGAAAGAGAAAATGGACTCCAACTACAAGCATCTGCTCCAGGAGAAGCGGGAACTCATCACTCGGTGAGTCGGAACACTTTCTGCATCCACTCTGTGTCCATGTTCATTGTGTCCTATTGATGCAGCTGGTAATTATCTGAACAGTGAACATAATGCCATCTGAAGGAGAACCAAAGGAGCTGTCTCATCCTCATACAGAGTAGGCATCTTGTTGTCTAACGTTTTCCACTTTTAAAAGTGGTCACCAAGGGTTGTAAACTGTCCTTTACATCTTGTTCTCAAATTAGTCACTTGCTGAAAGTCCAAGGCCTATCATTCTCCGAAAGACAGCCAGTTTTGAAGTTGGGATAGTTCAGAAAAGAAGCATGCACCAAATTTGTTAGCCAAGAGGCTTTTAAGTCATGGATTACAATACACAAGGATTGGAGTTTTAGGATGAGGTGTTTACTGAATACAAATTTCAGTTGAGTTCATACAAGTCACTAGGAAAGCAGTTTGAATGTCTTTTGTGATTATCTGAGTTTTCCCTGCTTGAAAGGTGTGCAGTGATGGAATTCAGAAGTGATGAGCTACACTATATGTGGTTGAAAAGTTCAATAGCACTCAGTGTCCGCATTAAGAATATTTTGTCAGCAGTAGCTTTCATTGTTTGTCTTCCCACTTTATTCCTAGCCACCAAGAGACAAAGGCATGTTTAGTTTTACTGGTTGCTAAAATCTATTTATGTAGATCTGCCTCTCCTTAGACTTTTTAAACTGAGATTTGTCTCTGATACATCTTATCATGATCTGCAGCCTGAATATTTCTGAAAAGCATTGCTGTCCCTCTGTTTCAGCTTGGCTAGATGTGTAACGTTGATTTCTCTCATTCATTTTGGTTTTTGCTTCTTTTCCTGTACTTTACATTTTTACTAGTGCCTAGGCAATCTTTGTTTTTCCTCTTTCTATCATTTTATTGCAATCTGTGATGTGTACATTACATTAGGTAAAAATGTGTTTATGCCATTTTCCTCTTGGCTTACCATATGTCTCAGAAGGTTTTTGTTTCTAGGTCAGAGGAGCTGTTTGTGAATGATTAATCTAGTGTGAATACATCACAGAGCAATTAGTTGAATTCGTTTTTTGTGTCAAGGATATCCTAACTTGATATATGTGGATTAGTGAGTATTATGTACCTGTAGCATTGTTTATTTCTGAGGTTTCCCTTGAACTTTTAGACTATTAGTTCCCCCAGATGATTTCTCCAGTAAAGTTGTTATATCTCAGCAGAAGAATCTTAAAAACATAATTCAGTTTTGATTTACCTAGCTCTTATAATAATCATCTCCTTGTATGAGCATTTTAAAAATATGTTTGATGGCATCTTGCAAACAGATTGAGCACACTTTTCCTGCATTTGCTGAAACACCCATTTTCTGACCATCCTTTTCTGCACACAAATCTGCACACATTCTAGGATGAAATGTTTCAAAACTGCAGTGCATCCTCTCATGAATGTGAAAGCTGTGGAATTTGGGGGTTTTCAATATACATTTTAGAGAAGCTATATGTGGTATATGTTATGATTCTGTAGAGTTTATTTGGGATAGAATTCTACATGAAGGAGCAAAATAAAATTTTTAAGCATCCTTTTATTGACCTAAGAAATATTCATCTAAAACTTTTACTAAACTGCATTAATACTCAATGAATGTTTTTGTAACAATCTCTCTCTAAAGGTGGAGCATTCTGTAATCTGATGATTGGTGACATACTGATTACTAGAGAACATCTGCATGTTGTCTATCAGTGCAGCAAACTTAATTGTTTGTGCTGCATGTGCATGACTTTTCTAACTAATTTGATTTTTTTCCCCCCTTCCCTTTTCCGTGCTTGTCATCTTTGACTGTCGGGGTTTGGTTCCAAGGTACGTAACTCTTCCTTGACTTCCTGCCTGCACTGCTGGCCCTTTTTGGGGTCAAGGAAACTCCTCCACTGTTGCAGGAGCACAGTTTTTTGTTGTCTCAGTGACACATGCATGCCTGCCTTGCTTGCGCATCCCCTCTCCAGGCACTCTGTGGGCTCTAAAGTCTCCTCCTAAACTGCCTGCCAGGCTGCGGTAGCCCCTGTCTGGCTGGCCTCCGTAGACCCTGTGGTCAGTTCATTGGTGCTGGGTGTCCACTTCTTGGGTTGAGGCAGAGGCATCACTCACTCATGACATCTAGAACCCTCATCCCACAACCCACATCCTCATCTGAAGAGTCGCCCTAGGGAGTAGGCATTCTAGTCAAATAGTGGTGCAGTAGTCACTAAATTCATAGAGTTGGCGCAGTAGATAGCTTGTGTCCACACACCCATAGGAGTAGAACATCAGGTTCCTTAGCTCCATAGGCAGAGAATGGGCATAGAGTCGCTTGGAAATTTTGCCAGAGGCACCCTTCTGTTTACAAATGAGTCAGTGGGTAGACAGAGGTGAAGGCAGATTGACCAGGCTGATGATGTGGACCAGTAGTGCTCTGATTGCTTTTTATAAAATTAATTTTTGTTGTATGGCTGTCCTTGTGCTAGCAGCCAGTGATTTCATATAAAAGTCATTCAGTGACAAAATTTGATCAGCTGATGCTCAATCTAATGTGCAATCCTAAAATCCTCTGAAACTAGTGTACACTATATTATAAGGTTTCAGTGACCTGAGAAGGGTTGCTGAAAAAAAAGGGTTTTTCCCCCTCTGAGTTTGAAATTAGGTTTCCTTCTGCACTGCATGGGGTTGTGAACACCATGTGCAATGATCATGAATGGATACATTACATATGGTTCACATCATGATTGCTGTTTTTGACAGTGCACTTTTCAAGATTTGTTTTGTCGCCTGGACCAGTGTCAGACTTAGAGTTTCTTTAGGCTGAGAGCTCCCAGTGCTTGCAAATGTGCTAGACATGGCTGTGCATGGAGAGACATTGTCACTGTTGTACATTCTTATTAGAGCATGCTAGTTTTGTGGGGCAGACTGATTTCCTGTAGATCTCTTGACCCACATTCCTGCTTTGAGTGTGCCCAAGTGTAGTTTGCCAGAACTTTGAAAGCAAATTTTCTGTGCATTTTAACTTAAATGTTATCCTCTATGATCAGTGTCTTTATAAGACAAGATGGAGTGTCTATGTATTCACTTTGAGGCCAAAACAATAGCAGAAGTGCAGAAAACATGGCATGCATGCAACTGTGGGTAATAACACTAACACTTTTCAATTTGGCTAATGCGAGCTAGCTTTGGAAATGCTAGATCTGAGACCCTTTGACCATGGCTGGTTTACCCAGTTTTGTTGCATAATTGTCTTTGGTTTTGTTTGGTTTCATTTTAGTTGCATTTGTACATTCATTGCCTAAATGTTGTTGAAAACCAGGATGATGACAACACTGATGAATGGCTCTGTTTGCTTGTCAGCTCATGTGGTGGTAGAATCTTACTAGTAGACTGTGATGCTTTCATATCCTCTTTTCATAGCTGTCTATCTCCATACCTCATTCATCAGAAAGCATCAACATCAAAAGCATCAGTTCATCTTTTGCATCCTCACTGTACTCATACCAGATTTAAAACAGTTTCAGTAAATGTGATTCAGAGGTATGTTAGAAGTATGTTAGCGTTGTGTTTAGCATATTCTTAGTTAAACATTGCAAATCAATTTGTATATTCTTCAAAGAAATTAGTACTCATTGTTAAAGTTTATCCAGGCATACATGTAAATAGTTTATCCATTCACTTTAAATCGTTATTGTGGTTTTTCAAGTGTGTAGCAATGAACAGAAGATCATAATACTTTTCAAAGTAAAATAGCACATTATGTGGTTGATATGTCAGCTAGTTTTTAGTTTTTAAGTGAGTAACCTTGCTTTAGTAAAATTATAGTATAGTAAGAATCTGTCCTACAGAATTATATCCACCTTGATATGAGTAACTGCATGTGCAGGCTTTTTGCATACAATGTATGTGTGTGTGTGTGTGTGTGTGTGTGTGTGAGAGAGAGAGAGAGAGAGAGAGAGAGAGAGAGAGAGAGAGAGAGAGAGAGAGAGAGAGAGAGAAGGAGGGAGGGAGGGAGAGAGAGATACAGAGAGAGATATATATACAGAGAGAGAGAAATACAGAGAGAGAGAGAGAGATGCAGAGAGAGAGAGAGAGAGATGCAGAGAGAGAGAGAGATGCAGAGAGAGAGAGAGACAGAGAGAGATACAGAGAGAGATACAGAGAGAGATACAGAGAGAGATACAGAGAGAGAGATACAGAGAGAGAGATACAGAGAGAGAGAGAGAGAGAGAGAGAGAGAGAGAGAGAGAGAGAGAGAGAGAGATGCAGAGAGAGAGAATATCTAAATGAGTGGAATCTGAATCAGATACATTCAGGCATGAAAATATGCATCACTTAATACCTCACTCATGTCCTAGTGCATGATTTGGTTTTTAATTTGCATTTGTCTGTTGTATGCTCTGTTTGTCTGACCTCAGTTTGGATGGCCATGATTAGAATCTGAATATGCTGGCCTGTTGTCTGGCGATGTCCATCCATGTTAAATTGTCCTTCTATCCATTGAAACACCTGCAATCCATATGTCTGTCCATTCATTCATTTATCCATCCATCCATCTATCCATCCATCCATCCATCCATCCATCCATCCATCCATCCATCCATCCATCCATCCATCCATCCATCCATCCATCCATCCATCCATCCATCCATCCATCCATCCATCCATCCATCCATCCATCCATCCATATGTCATTTTGTCTGTGCATGTCTGCCTCTGTGACTGCCTGTGAAAGCGTGACTGGGCAGACAATGACTGTCACCTGTGCAGTGGCTTGCCTTTTGCCCAGGTTGACGGAGCAGGACGAGGCTATTCGGGACCAAGCACGTACCCTGGCTATGCTTCAAGTTCGATGCAAGTACTTGGAAGAAGAGAACTTGCGGCAGCAGGATCATATCGACTCTCTTACTCGACAACATCAATGCTTGGATAAGTACATCCAGGACCCCAGCAAAGATATGGAGGTGAGTGGAACATTTTTGAGCAGAATTTCTTATGGGAGCCTTTGAACTTTGTTAGGAATCTACCTTAAGCCTCTATGATTCATCAAAAGTGATACCACTGTGAATTCTTTATTGAAAGAAAAGTCTTGGAATAATGAAGACAGAGCTGTAGGCATGCCAGGATATCATTGTGGAGAGCACATTTATTGTTAGGATTCAGTTTAATTATTAAGACTGAAATTTGAATTATATAGATGTGTCCATGATTTTGTCACAGATAAGAAGCAGGTATTTCTTTGTTTTTCCCCTCTCATGCATTTTTCAAAATGTCTGACCTCAGCTATTCATTTTTGCAATGTTGTTAGCAGTGTGGTGCCGTAATGCCAGTTATGCTGTTTTCAGTTTCTACTTTTTTTCTCCAAATTCTGAATCTTCAGATGAATTATAGGAGTGATCTCTGTGTCATAACAAGGATACATGCTTTGCTGTAACTGGTACAGTTATGGAATATTAAAAGGCCTTTTCCTTTGCACATAAATTAAGGTAGATGTTAAGGTTAGAAGTATCTGCTCAATCATATCTACATGGTGACAATTGTCCAGATGCGGCAAACCTTGCAGTGTCAGCAGGTGTCTGCATATTGCAAGCACCAAAGTGAAAGTTTGTCTTGAACAAATGGCATTAAAAAAATCATTTGTGCCAAAAATTGATACTCAAATAACACATGCTAGTTGAAAGAACGCGTGAATATGCCACTTATATGTCTGAAGACATAGTCTGGAGGACTTGTTGTGTTTTGCAAGGTTCAGTACACAGCCAGAGGCAGCAGGTCCCCCATCTACTACTGGCAGGTCACAGGTGCATGTGTGTGGCTGTCAGCAGTGTCTTCTCACAAATGTTATCTCCATCACCCAACTTGTGCACCCTGGCCTGCAGTTCTTGTGAAGACTCTGTCCACTAATTCAAAACCGTCTGTCTTATCTCCTGCCTCATGTCCATTTTCTGAAGAACCCACTCAGCTGGTGCCTGCGGCTGCATTTTCAGCACCAGGGAAAGTGTGATGCTAGTTCAAAGACAAACAAGAACAGGATGTGTTTCCTTGTTATTTGGCACTGTGCTGCAGAGTGCATGATGAGTGGCTTGATCTGAGGCAAAGCACAAACACTGAATCAACCAGATATTTTGGGAAGGCTTCCAGAGATGGGCCACACTAGTGGACTTGTCCAAAAAGGAGGGTGTGGGAAAGATGGCCAATCTGGCGGGCCACATAAGCTTGAGGGCCACAGCATCGGACTGGCAAGTGATCTTGGCCGGTTAATCTGCAGTGAATAAACCATGATTCATACACGATGACAAAAGAATTTAAATATTTGAAAATACCTCATAAAACCCAGCTAATCAGATGTTGCCCAGCAGCTTGTGTGGCCCGCCAGCTTGGCTGTCTTTCTCACACCCCTCTCCTTGGATGAGTCCACTAGTGTGGCCCATCTCAAGAAGCCTTCCCGATATTTCAAACTGTCATCAGCAGCTGTTCCAAGAAATACCTTTGTTTTGAGAGAAGTGCAATTTATTACCTTGACAAAAGAGAGACAAATTTTAAACTGTGAAAACATAATTGTCAAAATTATGATCAGATACATTGTGTTACTATTTTTGTGCCAGAAGCATGATTTGTGGTGTGTGTGCACTGGTGCTACTGAAGTATTTCAATTCATTCAATCACTCAGAATTGCTCAAACTTTCAAACAATTAGACCAGGCACCATTGTCATCAGAAGATGAAAATGACCAATGTCAAAGGGGTGCATGTTCCTGATGAAATGTTCTCTCCCCCTCTTTCTCTCTCTCTCTCTCTCTCTCTCTCTCTCTCTCTCTCTCTCTCTCTCTCTCTCTCTCTCTCTCTCTCTCTCTCTCTCTCTCTCTCTCTCTCTCTCTCTCTCTCTCTCTTTCTTTCTCAGTCATGCTGATAATGACAGATATGGACAATAATGTGCACAATGCTGATCCTTCACTATAGTAATACAATGGCTGAAGCACTGACTCTTTTCCATGCTAATTTTTGACTCACATGCGAAGCAAAAGTGAGTCTATGAACTCACCTGTTTCGTCTGTCCGGGCGTCCGGGCGTCCGGGCGTCCGTTTAAAACTTTAACGTTGGATTTTTCTCTGAGACTATTAAGTCTATCAACACCCAATTTGGCATGATGGTGTATGATGACAAAGCGTCAAAAAACATACATAGTGACTTGACCTTGCTTCAAGGTCAAGGTCGCAAGGGCCATAAATGTTGTCTAAAAACAGCCATTTTTCACATTTTCCCAATTTTCTCTGAAGTTTTTGAGATTGGATACCTCACCTATATATGGTATATAGGGCAAAGTAAGCCCTATCTGTTCATACCAGTTTGGTTGACCTTGCTTCAAGGTCAAGGTCACAGGAGCTCTTCAAAGTTGGATTGTATACATATTTTGAAGTGACCTTGACCCTGAACTATGGAAGATAACTGTTTCAAACTTAATAATTGTGTGGGGCACATGTTATACTTTCATCATGAGACACATTTGGTCACATTTCATCAAGGTCAAGGTCACTTTGACCCTTATGAAATGTGACCAAAATGGGGTAGTGAACCACTAAAAGTGACCATATCTCATGGTAGAAAGTGCCAATAAGCGCCATTGTGCTTCCTATGTCTTGAATTAACAGCTTTGTGTTGCATGACCTTGGATGACCTTGACCTTGGGTCAAGGCCACATGTATTTTGGTAGTAAAAATGGGGTTTAGCATTTCTTAGTGTATGATGTCATTGCTAGATGTAGTTGTTTGACCTTGACGGTCACCTGAAGGTCAAGGTCATGCAAAGGTCAAGGTCAAGCATGTGAGTCGTATGGGCTTTGCCCTTCTTGTTCTTCTTTTGTGTAGACTTCATTCACATCACCCCCACACATACTTCTGTAGAAATCCCTTGACTTTCAAGGTTACTCTCTACATCTGATTTACTGGACATTGCAGGACGGTGGAGGAGAGTCAATGGAGGGGATGACTGGGGTCACCAGTGGTTTGGGAACCCGCATGGCCTCCAGCTGGGACCCAGACCACCGCAATGACCGGGGAATCTCTGTCTCCAACAGCTTGCGGCAAGGCCGGAATGCCTACTCTGGTCGCATCGTTGACCTCTATGCCAGTCCTGAAACGGATGCCACCTTTGGGGATGAATTTGAGGCCTAGTGATTGGACACATGTAAAGTTGCTGTCAGTGGATGAGTTTTGATGGTGGATTCAGTGCCTGCACAATACAACCCCAAAGAGTGATTGCATTTCTGGATGAGTGGAGGTTTAAAATGTACAGTAGTGCCTCAGAAGTACCTATGCTCCTTGTAGAGGAACTGATCTGCACAGAAAGCAGAATGGGTTCCACTTGTTCAGCTGTGCATTAATTTTTTAATATGGAAAACTTTCAGTGTCCTCCAGATGTGGCGATTTTTTATTCAGGTGACTGATGAACTCTAGCATGAGTCATTTCACCAGTCAATACACCACAGATGAGAGGTCCAAGCACCAAAATGTGGAAAATGTAGACTTTCTTCACTGTGGATCCAGAGGCTTCTATCAGGGCACGGTGTACAAAACATTCCTAGTCCTTGTGGAGTTTGGTGGACTGCATGAAGAACATGTCCGTCCTGAGAAAAGCCGAAGCAAGTCCCAACTTCCGTGGCAGCCTTTGTGAAGTGAATGATGTGTAGAAAATGTATGATTTTTGTGCATATTTGCACTGTGAAATCCAGCACTTCTGAGGACGTCATGCTACTTTAAAGATGCTTTCCCACATCGTGAAAATCTGTCATGATATTTTTCTATTGCAGCTCATGTTGCCATGACTGGAAATCAAGTGGTATTGTTGGTCCATGATTTGAAGTCAACGATTGCTGAAGAAATATAGCAAGTTTTACTTTGAACAGGGTGCACTGTGCTCCAAATGCATAACTCTGCGCTCTTGTAGGCCCAGTGCCTCAGATTATGAAAGCCGAAAAGTGAAAGTTGAGGTTCCAATATGGGAATGAAAAGTTTTATGGCTTTGCTCAGCTTCACAGATCTACATTCCATTGTTCATAATGCTAGTTGTCAGTCTGGTGATGCCTCTAACAAGTGTGACTACCAAAGGAGACATCATAGGCAATTGTAAACTTAAGCAAGAATGCCATAATCATAATTCTGCATACTGTATATTCCAAAGTGCGTCTGTGATATGAAAATGATATTTTGATGGGCTGATGTTTTGATGTTATGAAATGGAGGAATCACAACACTAAAAGTTGATTTTCCTTTTCAGTTTTTCCTACAATTTTTATTTCTTTCTCTTTTGCCACATGCATATCATTCCAACAGCTAGACAGGCTAAAAGCTGTCATTTTATAATCTTGACATTATCAGTGACATTTATTGTAGGTCTAGATAACTTTTATTTACACACATCTTAACATGTAACTTTATGGATTGAGGAGGGATGAGTTGGATATGCTATCATTCCGTATAATCAAAAACCACTATACTGAATTTTGAAACATTCCTATTTTGATCTGTATACATTTTATCGTTTTTGCAAAGGTTTGGTGATTTTCCAGAGAGTGTAGAAGCCTTTTTCACTGATATGACCATGTGGCCAGTTTTGTTTCGCCAGTGAAAAAGGCAGAGATTGAGAAAACTTGTTTGTTTGTGTTTGCCAAAGTCTTGGCATGGCGTGGTTCTAGCTGACTGTTGCACTGGGACCAATGAAATGAAAACAGAAGATTATGGCACTCCATTTGAACTGCTACATTTGGGTAAAGGGTTTTGTGCTTTGTCCTTTTCTTTAATTCCCTTCTTTTAGCCCTTGTTTCCTTTTTAATCTTTCCTCTTTTTTATCTTTTTTTCCTAAATCCACAGTGCTTTCAAAATGCCTTGCTTTCAATTAATGCTGTATATGTATTCATGAACAACTCATAACCACCACTTCAAATGAAAATGTTGGTATGTACAATAGAATTTGCATGCATTAGTAAAGAGATAGTCACTTAGTGTCTCCAACTGGAATTCCTTCAAGTTATATTCCTTATTGTAGACATGCATTTCTTTTTCCAACAGCAAGTTTCACTGAATATTCAAAAACAGTTTTTACTTATTTAATGAATATTTATTATCATTCCCATAGTCTCTGCTGGCTGTTCTATCATAAGGGAAGGGTATTCTTCTATTCATTTGTTTGCCCATTTTCCATAGATACCGAAAGTTCATGTTGGGACTTGTTGATCTGAGGCAGATACAATGGTGCTTATGAATGTAGTAGATATTAAATTTGTTATTTAATCCACTTTTGAAGGATTTATTTAAGATTTTTTTAATGGGAAAAATCCATTGTATGTTATTACATAGCCAATCTCTTGCACAGTCTTGATCTTGTAAACATTTCATTAACTTATTTGATTGAATCAAATCTTTGTTAAAAAAGAAAAGCACAAAGATTCATTCCTTGAAAACAATAGTCATAATCCTCGATTGTTCAAGTATTGCTTTGATTTTTATCTCATCATAAGCAATGGCTGGACGTTTAATCTGTGATCCTATTCCACTATTATATTTAAACACTTTTGTGACATATATTTTGGTTTGTCATTGGTCTGTACATTATATGCCATTTTATCTTTGACATAGTGCATTTCTTGTGAGTATCATGGAAGTGATGAAACAGTCTGCCTTTGAAACCTTGGAGTTGGTTGTTGAGAAATGTTTTGGGCTGTGCCTGCATTCCGTCCCAGGGTACAGTCCACCTCTAGGTGGAGAAAGCAGTGTGGCAGGTAATCCAAAATGTCCGTCCTCTTCATAGTGTGCTGATGCTCATAGATGAATTTGTCCCTGAAGCATGCCTGTCTCCCCTGAACTTGTTTTCAGTACTCACACTGAACACATGCATGCACCTATGCATACACATTGCATGTGCGTGTACTTGCATTTGTGTACATGCATATAAACTGTCATGCCAACACATATGAAGTCAATCACATGAGACACTCCCAAAAAACAGACACACAAACACTGAAGCAGGTAAATGCACATACACACTTCTGCACACATGTAAACATATGCACTTATGTAAGCATACATTCACACACAGGCATACACATGAAGGTGCACATACAGATAGACATGCACACATGCAAGCTCACATGCACATCCATATGCACACACTTGCCCATACAGGCACATGCTTGTTTTTTCTTCCCCAAATGTGCTTCAGGAAATGTATTTCTTGTTGAAAACACTCCATGTTCTGTTCATTCCAAACTGATTCATGATTTGGATCCAACCCAACCCATATTGCATCACATGCTAGTCGGCTAGTTCTATGATCAGCATTAGTGCAGCTTTCTGCAATCTCACCTACTTCCAGCCACAAGAAAGTTTTCCTTGGATAAGACTGTTTAAGGCTAGCAGTAGCCACACAATGGGCAAAGTGTTGGGCCTTATCTGACTCGATGAAAGGATGTAATGCAACTTTAGTTCATATGAACACATAAAATGTTGGTTTTGTTCACCTTGTTGGCTGATGTTATTTGTTCTGTGTCCTTCTAAGACTTTTGAGATGCCTGCTTCAAGTCTTCACAGAATAGGCTTCCACCTGTCTGAAGCATGCCTGATCATAAACATATGCAGTCCATCTGTGAATCTCAGACATGTTCTACCTCAAGTGGAAAACAACTGTTATGGTGGCATGAGGAAATAATTTTCTTTTTACATGACAGCAATGTCCAACTATCATTGGAGAGACACTGAAGCTTGATCAGAACTTCTGATCCACCTGTATGTTGGGGGTAAGAATAGACCCACCGCATCTCTCTCTTAAAAAGGTGTGATTTTATATAGTGACTTTCCACCATTGATCGGTGCTCAAACTGCTTTACACTTCTCTACGTGATTCGTAAATGGCGAATGACTTGGGAAATGGTTACTATACTTGCTCTTACTCTAACTAGCTCTTGTGATTTTTGTGATAAAAGCCTTACATAGCCTACAAAGGTTGATAGTCTACATAGTTTATCAACACAGTTCTCCTGAAATGTGGCCTAGAATCTTCAGCTCCAGAGAGGGCTATGGAGGTCTGTACAGTCAAGGTAGACTGGATGCACCTGCACTGCAGTATAATATGAGTGACGTACTCATGCAGGGAGCATGGTCTCAAGTTCCACCATTTTAGAAATAAAACCTGCGTGAAAATGTTCCCAATATCATTGTGATGTCACTCAAAGGCGAGCGTCAAAACAGCAGTTGCTTTTGTTGTTGTTGTTGGGGTGATTTTTTTTTTTAGGGGGTTGAGATTTTTTAAGGGGGAGGGGGGTCTTCATTCGTTCGTTTGTTTGTTTGGTTGGTTCATTGGTTTGGTTTGGTTTGAATACATGCATGCAGTGACCAGTAATGAGTGTTCTACCATGTGTGTATGGAAATAAGGATTATTATTGCAAAACCCAAGGAATGATGTGGCGTTGGATCCATAGAAAGCAAACCATGTCGCACTTTCATAGTACAGCACATGTTTAGATGCAGTTAGCGTGGCGTGGGGAAAAGACATATAAATACGTGGCTTCTCTATAGTAACTGATGAACGCCATGTGTCCAAAATGGGAATGAACCACGTCAATACTTTTTCTGGTGTTTATTTTCTTACCAAAAAAAAACAAGTTTCCATGGAATACTGAAAAGAAACAACTTGCTAAAGCTCATCTGATGTTACAATGAAGATGGCCATGGTGTTTATATCAATCATTTTGTTCTCTTGGTGTGGAGCTACAAACGCACTACTATTAAAAGATAATCAATTAACTATACAAATTGGAAACATTCGATCTAAACACAATTTTCCCAGCGGAATGCGTGTGATATTATAAAGAAGTTTGTTTCCTCACGTGCATAACCTTTAGACACTTCTTGGAAAGAGTTCTTCCATTCATTCCTTAAGTACGATTGCCAGATATCATGATGGACACTTAACATGAAGTCTTACAAACTGCTCTGATAAAGGTAGTTCTAGGTGCTGTACACTACATCGTACATAACACAACTTCAAACATTAAAAACAATAAAACAAACAAAAAAAGTTCTTGCGTAAGGTGTGAATGATGCTCATAAATTGCTTCACAGATATGTAGTGAGTAACCAGTAAAAGATGCAAGATCTACACAAAATAATTCATTGATCATTTCAAAATTGTACTGATCGAGGACTTATCAACACATTTTCCTATACAACCTGAACTGTTCTAGGGTCTATAAACAAGTTTTTGGTGTAATTTTTCAAATCCACAATGATTAAGTAGTTTACGAGCTCTTGCTTGAAATGCCCAAGATTTGTGCATATGATCTACAACTTATGAACTTTAAATATTTCATCAGCAAAATATTGTTTCAAGACTTCTACATACGGCTGCTGCCGCTGGACACCCCCCACCCCCCACCCCCTTGTAGCTGGAACCCCCGTGATCATGGAGCTTTCAGACTAAGGTAATTAGTTATGGAGTTTATATTGTGTGTCGACCTGCTTCAGTTCTTCTTACATTGCACATTCATCACAACAAAAACCTTGACATTTCCAAGCATGGCAACAATTACAGTCCTTCACACCGAAGATGGACCTCATTTAGCTGGTCACGGAATCGTGCGAAAATTATGTCTTCAAATACAAGGTGTTTTTCAATACCTTTCCGTCAGGCATCCACAACGCGTGCACCCCATCGTGAGACGATTCTCCTTCTTGATCATAGTTCATCTTTGGGCTGGCGCATGTGCTTGGGCCTGTAGACTTTGGGGCGGGCGGGCTTGGTGGTGGTGGGGGGCGCAGGGGTGGTGGGGGGCTGTGGAGTGGGGTCCATGTGGGGGGTACTGGTGGAACACCGGAAGCCCACGTTGTTGGCGGTGTAATCCGGTGGCTGTCCCATCCTGGTGGAGAGAAAACTTGTCATCAGGAAAGACGCATTTGCTTGGAGAGAACTAACCATCAGCCTAAAGGTGTGTTCTAACTGGGCGAAGCTTCGGCTTACTACGCCGAAGTAACGATTCGCGTAAGAGAACCTGCCAAAAGTATATTTATAAGCCTGTGAGCGGAGCGTGAAGGGAGGTGAGAGCGCGAGGAGAAGGCAGGTGCATGTGAAAAGTCCTCCTTTATATGGAGTGAGTCCTCAACAGGTTTTGTGCCCTAGAGTGAAGAGTATAATTATGAGAATGAGAGAGAGAGAGAGAGAAAACACGTGAGATTCCGCGTTCTATGTGAGAGCGCGACAGAAGACACGTGAAAGCGTGAAGAAGTCGTGTGAGATCGTGGATAACAGCAATTGTGTCCTCACTGAATCGAGCCCAAAAGTGAAGTGCAATTATGGGGATGCTGTGAACTGATCATATTGCTGTGAATCAACAAGTACACGAATAAAGGTTTGTCGAAAACGACAACCGGATTCGAACTTTGACTTCCCGGCATAAGCTAGGAGAGCCTCTGTTTCTACATTGACTTTGGGAAAGGAGACAGCCACAACAATAATCTCGCTTTTTCCATCAGTTTCCCACGGTAGAGCTCCACCAATTTTGCAAGGCAGAGTTGTCGTTGGGGATGGGTCGCCAGTTTTGTAACGTCAATGACATAGTGAATGGGTCACATAACTGACCAACACGATGCGTTATATATAAATAAATCTTTAATAATAACAAAATGAGAGTTGGAGTAAAACGTCTCTCACTGTCCAAGTAACTGAAATAAACGAGCAATGCACTGCAGGGCCGGACTAGGTACAGTGAAGGGGGGAGGGGGGGTTGCAAAAGGAGGTCCAGGGGGTGAAGGGTATGTGATATTTCAAGATGGAAAGACAGTCTCCCCTTGCATGCAAATGCCATTTTAAGCATTATAAACAAACACTAAACAAGAAAGTTAAGGGGGGGGGGGGGGGGGGGGAGGCTTGAATTTTCTCCCCAGATTTACATATGATTGAAACCGCCCCCCCACCCCCACCCTACCCCCCCCCCCCCACCCCCACCCCCAAGGAAAACAAGAAGGGCAAAGCCCATACAACTCACATGCTTGACCTTGACCTTCAGGTGACCTTCAAGGTCAAAGTCAAACAACGAAACCTACCAATGACATCATACACTAAGAAATGCTTTACACATTTTTCCTACCAAAATACATGTGGCCTTGACCCAAAGTCAAGGTCATCCAAGGTCATGCAATACAAAGCTGTTAATTCAAGACATAGGAAGCACAATGGTGATTATTGGCACTTTCTACCATGAGATATGGTCACTTTTAGTGGTTCACTACCCCATTTTGGTCACATTTCATAAGGGTCAAAGTGACCTTGACCTTGATGATATGTGACCAAATGTGTCTCATGATGAAAGTATAACATGTGCCCCACATAATTATTAAGTTTGAAACAGTTATCTTCCATAGTTCAGGGTCAGGGTCACTTCAAAATATGTATACAATCCAACTTTGAAGAGCTCCTGTGACCTTGACCTTGAAGCAAGGTCAACCAAACTGGTATCAAAAGATAGGGCTTACTTTGCCCTATATACCATATATAGGTCAGGTATCCAATCTCAAAAACTTCAGAGAAAATTGAGAAAATGTGAAAAATGACTGTTTTTGAGACAACATTTATGGCTCCTGCGACCTTGACCTTGAAGCAAGGTTAAGTCACTATGTATGTTTTTTGAGGCCTTGTCATCATACACCATCATGCCACATTTGGTATTGATAGACTTAATAGTCTCTGAGAAAAATCCAACGTTACAGTTTTCGGACGCCCGGACGGACGAAAAGGGTGAGTACATAGACTCACTTTTGCTTCGCATGTGAGTCAAAAAGCAACAAAAACAAGAAGGGCAAAGCCCATACGACTCACATGCTTGACCTTGACCTTTATATGACCTTGACCTTCAGGTGACCTTCAAGGTCAAGGTCAAACAACTAAACCTACCAATGACATCATACACAAAGAAATGCTTTACACATTTTTCCTACCAAAATACATGTGACCTTGACCCAAGGTCAAGGTCATCCAAGGTCATGCAACACAAAGCTGTTAATTCAAGACATAGGAAGCACAATGGTGCTTATTGGCACTTTCTACCATGAGATATAGTCACTTTTAGTGGTTCACTACCCCATTTTGGTCACATTTCATAAGGGTCAAAGGGACCTTGACCTTGATGATATGTGACCAAATGTGTCTCATGATGAAAGTATAACATGTGCCCCACATAATTATTAAGTTTGAAACAGTTATCTTCCATAGTTCAGGGTCAAGGTCACTTCAAAATATGTATACAATCCAACTTTGAAGAGCTCCTGTGACCTTGACCTTGAAGCAAGGTCAACCAAACTGGTATCAAAAGATAGGGCTTGCTTTGCCTATATACCACTTGTAGCTAAGGTCGCCATTCTCAATAACGTGGGAGAAAATTGGGAAAATGTGAAAAATGACTGTTTTTGAGACCACATTTATGGCTCCTGTGACCTTGACCTTGAAGCAAGGTCAAGTCACTATGTATGTTTTTTGAGGCCTTGTCATCATACACCATCATGCCACATTTGGTGTTGATAGACTTAATAGTCTCCGAGAAAAATCCAACGTTTAAGTTTTTTACGGACGCCCGGACGGACGCCCGGACGGACGCCCGGACGGACGGACGACACGGCTCAGTACATAGACTCACTTTTGCTTCGCATGTGAGTCAAAAAACAGGTCGGGTTCGAAAAAAGTTTCAGCGCGGATTCGAATCCGTTCACGCATGACCTAACGTTACAATTGTCCAGCGCTTTACCATCTGAGCCATTCATTTGGCAACTGACGTTACTACGTGTTTGTAAAGGAATTATAACGTTCTTTTCTGTAAACTCCCTCGCTTCATATTTTGCACTGTAAATTGTATAAAAATGGATGATAGTTCATGAAATTTGAGTGGTCTTGTACATTTTAGGATACTTAAGGTCTATTTCTGCCAAGTTTATTATCGATTCACTGCCATTAGGCCAAGCCAACAGACTACCAGTACCAAGTTGTTGCGCTTAAGTCAGGACAGACAGAACGAACGAACGAACTTTATTTTACAAGGGTAGTGAATTAGGCAGTATTGCCTTTCTTACTTACATTCAGCCCTTGAGGCAAAATATTCAAATGTGGTAAGAGAGAGAGAGAGAGAGAGAGAGAGAGAGAGAGAGAGAGAGAGAGACAGAGAGAGAGACAGAGAGAGAGACAGAGACAGAGAGAGAGACAGAGAGAGAGGGTGGGAGGGGAGCTGGGAAAAGGGGAGGAAGGGAAGAGAGAATGAGAGTAAGATGGTGGGTGGGAGAGAGAGAGAGAGAGAGAGAGAGAGAGAGAGAGAGAGAGAGAGAGAGAGAGAGAGAGAGAGAGAGAGAGAGAGAGAGAGAGAGAGAGAGAGACAGAGAGAGACACAGAGAGAGACAGAGAGAGAGACAGAGAGAGACAGAGAGACAGAGAGAGACAGAGAGAGAGAGTGAGAGAGAGAGAGGGGGGGGGGAAGCTGGGAAAAGGGAGAGGAAGGGAAGAGAGAATGAGAGTAAGAGGGTGGGTGGGAGAGAGAGAGAGAGAGAGAGAGAGAGAGAGAGAGAGAGAGAGAGAGAGAGAGAGAGAGAGAGAGAGAGAGACAGAGAGAGAGAGAGAGAGAGAGAGAGAGAGTGAGAGAGAGAGGGGGGGAGGGAGCTGGGAAAAGGGGAGGAAGGGAAGAGAGAATGAGAGTAAGAGGGTGGGTGGGAGAGAGATCGAGAGAGATCGAGAGAGAGAGAGAGAGAGAGAGAGAGAGAGAGAGACAGAGAGACAGAGAGACAGAGAGAGAGAGAGACAGAGAGAGAGTGAGAGTAGCCATAAGTACTGATCAAAAGATCAGATAAAGGCCTCGCAGCCTAAGACATCTGAGGACATATCTATCTATCTAAATTAATTCTCCTATAAACTGTCCTCGCAAATGACGTCACGTTATTGATGACGTCGCACATGTTGGAATTTCGCCATTCCTCCCCAGGTGTTTCGAAATTCTTCTGGCATATAGGATCGAAAATCTCCTCGCAAATGACGTCACTTTATTCGACGTCAAATGATAACGTCACAGATTTTGCAAAATGGAGTCTGTTGAATCGTTTTCAATGAAACACCAAAATGTAAAAAAGTCACTTTCTTTTCAAACCTCGATTCTGAAAATTTGATAATATTGAATGGGACCTAACTTCCAGTCAGTGTGCAAAATCTCAAGGAAATCCGTCCAGTAGTTTTTGAGATATAGGCCGTGGAGACGGGACAGACAGACAGACACACAGACACACACACAGACAGACTAATAAAGTCTGTAGGACCTCCAGTAAACCTGGGATAAAAGTTTAATTCTCCCCCGACCATCTGAAAGGTTGTATTGGGAAATACAGTATCCTCTACGAAGGAAGGTCCAGCTTGCCGGATTTTGATGCCATCTCGCCATCATGAAAGTTTCGTTGTTCGGTTCTGAACGCTGGCTGGTGTTCAAACCTGTGTACGTGTACGTGTGTGTGGGTGAACCCCACAGGTGTCTATGGCCTTTTTGATCCTCTCCTTTCGAGGTGTAGCCTTGAGAGAGAGAGAGAGAGTGTGTGTTCTTGTGAAAGCCCATTTCTGAGTGGACATCGTTTTGGGCAGAATTTTCATCGTTGGAAAGTTCTAGCACTTGTGTAGCAGCGTCATCGCCTATCTGCGTGAACTGTGAGTAACTCTGGGTCAACTTGGGTTTGGGTCAGTGAAAGTAATCCTCTACTTTTCAGTCAGAGAGTAGACTGATAGAATTGATTGACATTTTTATTCATATTGCCTTGAATTTGATTTTATTCATGATTCAGTCTCATTAAAGAAAATCCTTAATGAACATTGTGTCACGTCATGCGAGCGTGAGAGAGAGTGAGTGAATTAATCATCCCGCCCTCCACGATTGATACCCCTAGACGCCAAAGCAGAAAGATTTCGAGAATTGTGTGAGTGAGTGTGGAGAGAGGTGATAGGAGGCGTGGGGGTGGGCCTGACCTGTTGCTGGTCCTGGCAGCGAAGTTGAAGTTGCCGTCCCTGCTGTCCAGGAAGGAACCGCCCTTGAGCACCATCATGAGAGGCTGCAGGTCTGGAGGCACCATGCGCTCGTAGTACCGTGAGTAGGTCCACTCCCACACGTTGCCAATCATGTCGTACATCTCTGGAGATCACGAACAGGGGAGAGTTGCATAGACGCGAGGAAATTAAAGATCCCAACGAGGTAGCCCTATAGGCCGACGTCAACACGTGTCGAAATGAAAGCAGATGTAAAGGCAAGCGAATGTTGACACATGCTGACACCGGCCTATTCCTCGCAAGAACTCGCGTCTACGCAACGCGGTCCAGTCAGCAGTGAGCTCACGAGCGTACAGAATTGAACGTTGCGAGTAAAGCTAGCGTGGTTAGAACAGCTGACGCAGTGAGCATGGCCAATAGGCCTACAATGAGAGCTTCGACTCTTGCTCTCAAGATGCCTTTTAGAGAGACAGATCACTAGGTGGACGGAAGGATGAAAACGAAAATGAATTGTGAAAGGAAGGTTTCCAGAATAATCATGGTGTTGACAAAATGTTTTTCTTCGCCAGGGAAGCATATCAGGCAACAGAAGAAGCACCGTTTCTATATGAATCACTAATCGTTAAAACCTACACAAATAATAGACTGCCATACGGTAGAACGGAGAGGGAGGGAGTGAGAGAGAGAGAGGGGGGGGGGGGGGGGAGAGAGGGAGGGAAGGACGAACGGACGGACGAACAGACGGACGGACGGACAGACACACAGACACAGACAGACACACAGAGACAGGCGGATGGACGGACGGACAGACACACAGACAGACACACACACACATTCACACACACACACACACACATACACACACACACACACACACACACACACACACACACACACACACACACTCACACAGCAGAGGCAGACTTACGTCGATCATTCTGTGCTGGATAGGCATCGACAGGGGAGGTGCCTTCGTAGCCATCAGCCATGCTGTTTTCATGGGGAAACCGTCCCTGCAACCACGCACGCACAGAGAAACAAGTCAAATGCAAATCTTTTCAATCATGTATCGTTTGAAACTCACGCAGCCACGCACGCACAGAGAAATCAGTCAGATGCAAATCTTTTCAATCAGGTATTGTTTGAAACTCAAGAATGCCGATAGAAATTTTTTAAACGACAAAGTGAAAGGACAGAAATACACACGCAGTGCAGTGACATGCCAAATGCGAAAAGACCACCCTTTTTTTCTTGCAGCTAGATTCTGAACATCTCATATAAAGACCATGTCACGAATGAGGAAGTCAGCAACAGGATCAGGAGAGCATTTGGACAGTACGAAGACCTGCTCTCAATCGTGAAAAGCAGAAAGCTGAAGTGGTACGATCACGTGTCAAGTGGGCTGGCCAAGACCATCCTGCAAGGTACCATACCAGGTGGGAGAAGGAGAGGCAGGCAGAGAAAGAGGTGGGAAGACAACATCAAAGAGTGGACAGGCTTGACCTTTGCTGACTCACAGCGAGCCACAGAGGATAGAGATCGATGGAGGAAGATTTTCCGAAAGTCATCAGTGGTGCCTCAACAACCCATCTCAGGGTTAAGAGACTGAACTGAACTGAACTGAACTGAACATTGGTATGACATGAAGCTTAAGCTTGGTAGGGTTCTCACTTACCTGCCAAATGTTGGCCCTTTTTTTCTGCCATCGCTCTCCCCATGGGTACTGCACGCCTGACGGGAAGAGAGGAAATGTTGCTTAATAAGGGAAGAGTACACACAAGCTATATGATTCAATACTTGAATTAAATAGCTCAATGTCAGAGCCTGTACAAATGCTGACGAGGGGAGCATCCACGCAGCAGCCCCGTCCGTCTGTTCCTCTCTGTGAAAGGAAAACAGTAAAGATAGTCTTTTTATATTGCGACTTTCCACCCATTAATGGGTGCGCAAAACGCACAATCGTAACCCCTGGTCAATGGTCAACGCAGTTTCTCACTCCAACACATCCCAACTCCCTGGGGAGCATGCAACCAGGCTGCGAATGAACGTGCCTAAGTTAGCTTTCACGGTTTTCCATCTCACCCCTCACAGGTACCCGTTTTAACTCCTGGGCGGGGAGAAGCAATGCGTATAAAGCACCTTGCTCAAGAATGCGAGTCTGTAATTCGCGCAGCTGTGAACGCCGCTTCCTCAAGCCGCGGCCGATTAGCAGATCTATGAGACTGTTAATCATCTCCTCACGTGGTCTTTAGTCCTAGACTGAGGCAATAATTTTCATAAGATTTTCCTCGTGTCTTCTTATACATATATTAAACAGTTAACATTCTGCTTTTCTTTCGTCTACGACTGTGTACCGAAACTGATGCATGTACATGATGCATGAGCGTTTGTGGTGGATCACATTTGGCTCAGCTGATGAAGGGAGACAACGTGTCGCCGTCAAGCTCAAGAAAAAGCTATGAACTTCTACATTTGGGCTTCTCAAGGAAACATTAAACTGTATATGGCAAACAGTGAGACGTGGCCGTAGCAGTGTACTACAGTGGTCATGATTCAATGATCTCAGATTGGTTTACATCATCCAGAGCGGCTGTGAATTAGTTTAATATATCCTCTCATTTGTTCGGCGCAATTTAGTTTGTTTCCCCCCGTGTGGTTTGCGAGTTGAAACGTACACGCATCAACGACTTTGTCGACCCTGTTGTTTCAGTCTAACAACCGAGCTGTCGACTTTTCTATTCAATCCTGCGACACCCTAGGGGAGACAGACAAATGATTTGTTGTTTTTTTCCCTTGTAATCCATCTCATCGAGTGCACGAGAAAGAGGCATGCTCGTATTCAAATCGATCATCCCTGACATAAAACATTAAAAACGCAAACACAAACACAAACACTCACACACACAAACGCGTGCGCATTCTCTCTCTCTCTCTCTCTCTCTCTCTATATATATATATATATATATATATATATATATATATATATATATATATATATATATCATACCTGTCCACTCTCTCATTTACTCAGTCACTCACCCACTCATCCATCCACCCAACCCACCCACTGACTCATCCACTTCCTTCCTTCCGTCCTTCCTTCCTTCCTTGCTTCACTCACTCGCTCACTCACTCACTCGTTCACTCACTCACTCACTCGCTCACTCAGTCGCTCACTCACTCACTCGCTCACTCACTCACTCACTCACTCACTCACTCACTCACTCGCTCACTTACTTCCTCCAGTTTAATGGTGAAATACCTACCGACGAGGTCGCCTCTGGCAGCGAACTCCCACTCGTACTCGGTGGGCAGTCTCTTGCCGTAGTACTGGCAGTAGGCCTTGGCATCGTGCCAGCTAACGTGCACTACAGGATGTGTCCACCTGCTTCGAATGTCGCTGTCTGGACCCTCGGGCTGCAATAGGCGTCCAATCATCAGTGCAGACATGGAAAGCCATAGATAGAGAGCACTCAGAGCACAAATCTCCACCAAGGACGCCACAACTTCTCCTCCATGGCCGGTATAGTTCAGCTCATGTTAGAGTCAGCTGGAGGTGTTAGAGTCAGCTGGAGGTGTTAGAGTCAGCTGGAGGTGTTAGAGTCAGCTGGAGGTGTTAGAGTCAGCTGGAGGTGTCTGGGTGCGGAACGCATACTTCGGCGTCATCAATAGTTTGACGTCATTAATCAACTTCGTCATACGTTATGACATTTCTCTTGGTGCCTCCCATTCCCAAATCAGATAACAAACAACATAAAACATTCTATGGATTATGTCTGCACCAAATTTTATCAGAATCCGTTTCGAACATTTTATGTTATTTTGCTGAGTAACTAACTAACTAAACTAACCTAAACTAACCAAATCAAACCAAACCAAACCATACCCAACCAAATCAAATCAAATCAAATCAAATCAAACCAAACCAAACCATTCCAAACCAAACCAAACCAAACCAAACCATTCCATACCATACCATACCATACCATACCATACCAAACCAAACCAAATCAAACCAAACACACACATAAACTGAACTGAACTGAACTAAACTAAACTAAACTAAACTAAACTAAACTAAACTAAACTAAACTTAACTAAACTTAACTAAACTAAGAAACTAAACTAACGAACTGAGGGTAAAATATAACCTTCTTGGTAATTTCGGAAGGTGAGATATTGTCTTCTTGCATTTCTTCGGTAGTTTTTCTCGACTATTTATGATCATGTAGCGCGTGTGGACATTTGGTAATTATTTTACACTGCCTGCTGCAACGATGGGTTGAAAAAGGGCCGGGTACTCAGAGGAGGTAGCTCTAATTGATTGGACTGCAGTCGTTTTTCAGGTATCGGTGATGCAACAGAGAGCGTGGCTATGGCCACTGATCACAACTCCATCCAATCAGACAGAGGCTTTTGGGATTCTCTCTCTGATCACTGAATCGTGGCTCATACTCTTACGATTCATTCTGGCGGCAATCACTGATTAAGGGGAGAGACTTGTGCAAGATTACCAGTAAGTGGGAGGAACATGCATGTGATGTTACCATTTGATGGGATGGTTTCCCCTCACACCACCGCCTTATTAGCAGGCTCGCATTCGAGAACTATGAGGCAGGTCAAGTTCATCATATCGTAGTTTACGTTATTGTCCCTCCAGGTTTACTGGAGGTCCTCACAGCTTTATCTGTCTGCCTGTCTGTCTGTCTGTCCGTCTGTCTGTCTGTCCGTCTGTCTGTGTGTGTGTCTGTGTGTCTGTCAGTCTGTCAGTCCCGACTTAACGGCTGATATCTCAAAAACTACTGGACGGATTTCCTTGACATTTTGCACACTTACTGAAAGTTAGGTCCGATTGAATGTATCAAAATTTCAGAATCAAGGTTTGAAAAGAAAATGATTATTTTACGTTTTGGTGTTGCAAAGAAGGCAAGGGACGGAACTCTGTCCCAACTCAAGGGAAGTTTTGGCATGTGTGACGTGATCATTTGACATCGAATAACGTGACATAAGTTCGAGGAGATTGGACATTGGCGAAGGAGAAACAAAGATTTTTTTTATCCCTCCAGGTTTACTGCAGGTCCTCACAGCTTTATGGATTAGCTCACTCGGTAGCGGTAGCGCGTCGAATATTTTTTTGTCGCTGGAACATGCTTGGTTGTAGGGGATGGGCGCACAGAAGCTTCTTTTTTTAAATAAATGTGTGTATGGTATTCGAGAGAGAGAGAGAGAGAGAGAGAGAGAGAGAGAGAGAGAGAGAGAGAGAGAGAGCCACCCCACCTGTTGTTGTATATGTGAGAGGTTGCGGGTTCGAACCTTACTTTTTCCCCCCCTCTTTCCTCGAGAGGTTGCAGGTTCGAACCCGATCTTTTTTATATTTATTTTTTAATGCCAAACCTGGAGGTTCAGCGCCAGCGGTTTTTATTACGGTTGAGTTGCCAAGACACATAATTATGTCCAAGCTCACAAACATTAATCGGATACTTTTGAGTCTACTTTTTCCTCTCAATATATACCCTGCGCCTCTCTTTCTTTGTCTTCCATCCCGTTTTTCTCTTCCTACCTCTCTGTCCCTCTCTTTCTGTCTCCGTCTTTTGTTTCTGACTCCGTCTCTCTGTCTCTCTACGCATATGCCCGCCCGTCCGTCCGTCCGTCCGTCCGCCCGTCTGGGCTCTCTCTTTCTCTCTCTCAATGCTCCCTATATAATGAGCTTAGAGAGAGGTACATGAAGAGTTATATAGAATACGTGAAGACTAGAAACCTTGCGATTGAATTCTAATAAACGGTCAAGGGTATATACAAACGAAAAAGGTTGCCATGTTCATCTACTATGCCATGAAGTACCGTCAGCAACATATTGACGATGAATATGGGTACAATGTTATATCCCACTAAGTATTATATCTCTGAAAATATCATATGTATATGGATAGCAGCCACAATCTACCATATTCTTTGATTGTTTTCAAATTGTATTTTCTCTATATTGTAACACATTGTCAATGCTCCCCAAAATATTGTAACATTGTGACGGGCCGCCGGCCCAACAATAAACAAGTCAAAGTCGAAGTCAAAGTCTCTTCTCTCTCTCTCTCTTTCTCCCTCTTTCTCTCTCTCTCTTTCTCTCTCTTCCTCTCTCTTTCTCTCTCTTTCTCTCTCTCTCTTTCTCTCTCTCTCTTTCTCTCTCTTCTCTCTCTCTCTGTGTCTCTCTCTCTCTGTCTGTCTCTCTCTCTCTCTATCTCTGTCTCTGTCGCTCTGTCTGTCTCTGTCTCTCTGTCTCTCTCTCTCTCTCTGTCGTTCTCTCTCTATCTCTCTCTGTCGCTCTCTCTCTCTGTCTGTCGCTCTCTCTCTGTCGCTCTCTCTGTCGCTCTCTCTCTCTCTCTCCCCCCCCCCCCCCTCTCTCCCCCCCCCCTCTCTCTCTCTGTCTCTCTCTCCTCTCTCTCCCTCCCTCTCTCTCTCCTCTCTTCTCTCTCTCTGTCTCTCTCTCTCTCTCTCTCTCTCTCTCTCTCTCTCTCTCTCTCTCTCTGTCTCTCTCTCTCTGCTTTCCTTCCCAGAGCATTCTCTTCCATTCAGCTTTGATTCTATGCCTAGCCAGTCTTATATATTACCTTTTCCCAGTTTGCTCCTTTGACAGCCATCCAGTTGTTGGAGCCAACGATGGCCTGGGAGTGTTTGGTGGCGTTGGACACGAAGTTTTCAAAGACCCAACTCCACCCCTTGATCTCCGCATCACCCCGAAACCGGTGTTTTCGCATACGATACTCCCTGTTGGCGGAAAAGTAGGCTGATGGATGACAAAATTGGGTGGGTGGGTGG